>JAPJBO010001166.1:0-63267 GCA_030068145.1 Diplonema papillatum | reverse complement strand
AAATACTCGACGTAGCTGCTTCGACTCCGAATGGAAGGGGGGAAATATAGAGGTAAGGGGCAAATACAATACAAACACAATCTGATTTGTTCTTCGCTTACACCACCGTGTGTTGTTTTCTCACTCAGGACTTTTGACCTGTTGTGTTTGTGTGATTTGTCGTGTAGGGGAAGACCCGCATGACCTCACGTCCGTTCAACACGTGGTTCGGTAGTTACAGCACTTTGGATCCCTTCTGTTCTTTGTCGGGCAGCATCGTCGAGCATTTCCTTTCAAGCTGGCGCTTATGTAAAAATACTCGACGTAGCTGCTTCGACTCCGAATGGAAGGGGGGAAATATAGAGGTAAGGGGCAAATACAATACAAACACAATCTGATTTGTTCTTCGCTTACACCATCCAGGACCCCCAGGGACCACGCAGTGGCCTTTCAAGTAGTCAGATCCGGAGGAGGCGAGAGATCTTCCTCCTTCGGTAACCACCCTCCAGGCGTCGCGTTCTCTTTCGCCTGGGTACCCCGGGTGTACTCGTCCGCCCTCTGTTCGTGGGTCGGCACCCACGTAGCCGTGAGCTCAAGTCCGTACTCTCGGGCCAGATCGAAAATGCGCGACAGTATTATGTTCGCCGCGTAATTCTTCGAGTGGCCCTTGTTCAGGCAATGAACCGCCGGTAGGTTGTCTACCATCAGCTCTACGGACACTCCACGGTGTGTTCTAACGGCTAGCTCGAGGCCTTTCAACACTGCGAAAAGCTCTTTCAAAAAAATGTGCTTTTCTGCGAAGTGACCAAAGAAAATGCCCTGTGACACCCGTTCGGGCTCACCCTCGAGCAGCGCCGCCCATTCTTTTGAGGAGGCGTCGGACCATAGTCGGATCGACTGCCCCCCGCGCGTGCCCACTCGCGTGACCCACCGGTTCTCCCCGATGGTCGCCGTGAGGCTTTCAACTTCGCGGGCTGTCGACGCCGGAACGTTCACCGGCACGTCCCATGCCTGCAGACCTCCCACCGACAGTCGTGAGGAGAGTCTCTGCACGAACGAAAGAGCGCACCGGGCGTACGCCAAGGGAAAACGCGTTGTGTACGCGAACCACACCAGAGCGCCGAACAGCCTGTAGAACGCCCGGGGAGAAACGACTCCGCCCCGGAAAACGGCGAGTTCGGAAGACCGCAGCAGCTTCTCAACCCAAGCAGTGGCCATACTGTACCGAGGTGGGCTGCTGGCCAGATCGAACCGCAGCCCCAAAAGGTCGAACTGCGTGAGGGGGATCCCGTACTGGCCTTCGTCGTCGTTGAGGACGTCACGACATCGCCGGGCGAAACGTGTGAATCTCTCTTCCGCCTCGGCCAAAGAATCGCCCACGATGACAAAATTGTCAACCCACGGGAGACCGTCAGTCTCCGGCAGGATGACGCGAGAAGCTCTCTGTGCTATCGCCGGAGCCCAGCTCCAGCCCATGCACATCGCCCTTAAACGGGCTCTGACGAAACTCCCACGTGGGCCCGCAAGGTTCATGCCGAAATACCCGCGGACGCCCTCATCCAGTTCGAACTGGTAGAAGTAGCTCTTCGCATCCGCCAGGTAGACGACCGCCGAGCTTAGCACCCGATCGATCACGTCGGGCATGGAGGGCAGGAGCATCGGAGGCGGTCGGGGCATGACAGCGTTCAGCTTTCGTCCATCGCACACGAACCTCTCCCCCCCGCTCTTCTTGGGAACCGTGAATGCGGGGAGCACGACTCTCGGATGCTCGTGTGCTACCTCCGCGACACCGTACTTCAGCAGGTCCGGAAGGTGGTGTAGCATCCGCCTCGAGGTCCCGCGCGCTATGGCCTCTGAGTGCCAAGAGGAGGCGTCGCGGACTAGTGCGGACTCGAAAGACTCACGCGACCTGATAACGTCCAACACGCCTCCGAGTAGGCCGTGTGTATCCATGGCAAGGAGCCTGTCGAGATCCATGAAGGAGGACGTGATGGGCGCTAAATACCCCTCCGAGCTGCGCTGCGCCGGAGGAGCGGCAAGCTCGTTGACGATGAGGTCGCCCCCGTAGGCGACGGTGACGAAAGGCGTAAAATCCGACGGCGGGGCATCGCCGATGCCCCCATGGTGCCGGATCGCTTCCAAAAACGCCGGGGGGGGTACATCCTGCGACAAAGCATCGGGTCCAGGATAGCACTTGGACAGGGGGTTACGAGGAGCTCTCTTCGGCGGCCTGTATGGGAAAACCGGTTCCAAAGGGATGCTTACAGGAGGGTTGCCGACGCGCATGCCGTCTCCCGGACGAGGGGCACCTCCGCCTCCGGGAGGTAGCGTACCAAAGCGTCCTGGGTCGCGTGGCGGGACACCCTTTGGAGCGTGTCGAGGTCGACGCCCATTTTTAGGAGGCGAAACAGCGCCCCCCGGCGGAGAGAGTGCCCCGTCAGGGCCTGATTCGACCTCTTCAACGCCGCTACGACGCGGCGAAACGTCACGCCCGCGAAAATGCGCTGACCCGGGCGTGCGGAGCGGAGGAGAGATCGGAGAGTCTCGTCCTCCTCCGGTGGAAGGACCACGCCGGTCACTTGTCCCAAACGGAAGGGGTCCGACTTCGAACCGACCCAGTTCACGGACCAGAAGTCGGGGCTCTCGGTCACGTTCCGGGCCTCCCTGGTGAGAACGTCGTCCACCCGGGCTGCTCCCTGCCACGCGAGAGTGATGGCCAGACGCATCACGGGATCCGTCTCGAGGCGCACGGCGCGCGCCACATCCTCTTTCGTCGCCGGAACTGCCTGCTTGGCGGGACGCAAGGCACCCGCCCTCTTCAGGGATCGGACGAAGTCTCGAACCAGCTGGCTCTCTATGGGCCGACCGAGGTCGTTCTGTTCGTGACGCGTCTCTTGTCGCGCGAGCCCAACAGCATCTCGACATCCACCGCGGTACAGTATGTGGTCAACATACAGTCCGCGGAGAGGCGACTCCGCCGTCGGAACGTCCAACGGCGTACCGAATCGCGTCTCCCAGTGACGGCGGAACTCTAGGAAACGCCGGTATACCGAATGAACGCCGCGTCGCGTCGACAACGCCAGCGCGTCGCCGATGTACGAGTTGGCCTTGCCAACAAGTCTCTCCCGCTCGCCGTTCGACAGCGGAGGTTCCAACAAGAGCGCCCGACCACCGGATGTCGCGCGCGGAGGTGGGGGGAACCGGTCCAAGACACTCACCGAGACCCTTTCCTCCTGCTGCCGGCGCGTGCCCCGTCCGCCTGAGGAGGGGGGGCTGCGCTGTGGGGAGGGGCAGCGCGCCTCGTCGGCTGTAACCCCGACCCCCGCGACCTGGCGGGCTTCGCCGGCTGTTCGTCCGCCTTCCGCATCGCCTGAAACCCCCGGCGCAGGTAGGCGGGCACCTCGTCCTCCTCGTGGTACCCCTTCTGGAGGTCCGCCGCAACGGACCAGCCCGCCTTGAGGGCTGTTTTGAGCACCACCATGCGGTGCAGGGTGCTCTCCGCGAGCCGCACCATCCCCTCTTGGTCGGAGGTGTCGTCCATCAGATGTAGGATGCACGAGAGGTGGTGGAGGAGGTGCTGGCCGTCGTTCGCCAGGGCCTGCGACCCATTTAGGACTTCCGCAAAAATATCGCGGATGTGGACGAGGAGCAGCGACTTCTCGACCGGCCCGTAGGACAGCCACACGCGGGGGTCGAGGAGCCCGGGGCCCGGGGTGATCAGCGCTGGTTGGGATTGAACGGACCCGCGCTCCAGCGCGTCGAGCGGGTCCTGCTGAAAAACCTCCGTCTGGGAGGGTGCCGAGAAATGTTGCCCCGCGAAGGGGTTCTCCTGAGCCGGTTGGGAGGGCTGCGTCGGCGCCGGAACGGGAGCCGGCGGCTGGGGGGCAGAGAAGGGCGCCGGAGTATGGCCTGCCCCCGCGTGGTGAGACCCGAACGGGACGCGCGAGGCATCGACGAGGGGAGGCGGAGGCGGCACCTCCATGCCGCGCTGGACAGATGGACGCTGAGGGGCTGGGGGCGAGGAGCGTTCCACGAGCGCCAGCACCATCGCGGTGAGGCGCTCCACCTGGCTCTCCAGGCGCCGGATGTCGTCCGGGCGTTCCGCAAACGTCACCCGCCTCGCGGGTGTGTCCTGCACGTCGACCTGCAGGGCCCGGGCGACCTCTTCGTCCCCCTCCGGTGTTCCCGGGAGCGGAATCCCCGAGGGGGTGCGCGGAGCAGCAGCGGAAGACGAGGCGGCGGAGGGGTCGGCCGCGGCAGCAGCAGCAGAGGTGGCGGCAGTCGAGGAGGCGTGGGCCGCCGCTGCGGCCGCGGCGGCGGAGAAAGCGGCGTAATCCGCCGAGTCCGAGTGCGCGGCGTCAGCGGAGCGGCCAGGCAGCCGAGGGGAGGGGCCTTCGTGGTGGGCCGGCGACACTGAGCGTACCAGCTCTTCGAAGTCCGCAGGGGTGGCCGTGGGCGCGGACGCGCACGCCAACCAAGCCAACACCCACTGCGCCGTCCCGCTCGGCGGCTCCTCGCCCCCCAGGGCCCCTAGCAGAGACCTCAGGTACGCGTCCGCGGAAGCGCCGGCATCCCCCGCCAACCGGATAATCGGCCGCAGCCGACCATTGTCCGGACGAAAATGGAAAGCGGACGGAACTTGGAGCCCCGTAGCCTGCTTCACCCACTCCACCGCGGCCTCCCTGCTCCACTTCATCCCTTTTTGTTCTTCGCTTACACCACCGTGTGTTGTTTTCTCACTCAGGACTTTGACCAATAAAGTACAGAAACTGTAGCTTTTAAATCGTTCTTCGCTTACACCACCGTGTGTTGTTTTCTCACTCAGGACTTTTGACCTGTTGTGTTTGTGTGATTTGTCGTGTAGGGGAAGACCCGCATGACCTCACGTCCGTTCAACACGTGGTTCGGTAGTTACAGCACTTTGGATCCCTTCTGTTCTTTGTCGGGCAGCATCGTCGAGCATTTCCTTTCAAGCTGGTGCTTATGTAAAATATTTTCCTATCCAATATTTTTCCGAAGACGGTACTAAAAAAAGGTTCCGGGTAGCCGAACCGTGGCAGGATCAAATAGTGGTAGCGCTTTTGGACAACGAGACGTGTGTCAAATGACTGTTAGTATTCGACCCCCCCCTTTAGCATCCGATCCCACCCGCCCCGCGAGGGGGCAGCATGAACCTGGGTGGGGGAACCGTGGAGTTCCGTTCCGGCTGTGGAGCTTCCTAGCATTGCACTGCTGACGAGCAGGTCAGTTTCAATGACGGCTTGTGTCATCTTTACCTAAGATTCCGATGCGTGAAGTGCCAGTGTCACAGGGCATGAGTCTTGCATTGGTTTAGTCGACACCGATTGAAGGTTGACATCGCTCGTGGTGTTCTCCGGCCCGACCATCGATGACTGGGCATTGGTCTAGTCGACACCGATTGATGGTTGACATCGCTCGTGGTGTTCTCCGGCCCGACCATCGATGACTGGGGAAGACGAAAAACGGCCGACAGACGTTGAGAGACACGAGGCTGAACAACGAAATGTTGCGACGTCAACACCAAAGGGGTGAAAACGGAGACTTCTACTACTGGAGTGGTGTGCTGTTTGAAGGGGGGGGGGTAAACGTTCCACACGGCGGAATTCAGCCTCGGAAGCTGGAGCCGAAGAGGTCCTCCCATTGACCAAACACCATCCAATTTCATCAAACTTGCGATTCAACTCCAGAAGATACGCGATGCTTGAATCTCAAACAGAGCATCGATCGGGTTAAGTGACCTTTGCACCGCCACATTCTCATTCAAACCGATTGAGGTCTGGAGCACCCAAAACACGTGCAGATGCGCGCAAGTGCACCCGTCAAGCGGGCACCGGCAGCCCGTTTGCCGTCAACATCACCCGAGGACCTACCTCACCTGAGAACCCGAGGTTTGGGACGAGCTGTCACTTCAAAACGGAGCGTTGTCAGCGCCGTGGGAACCCAGGAACTCTGGTCTGGCGCGCATAGACAGACGCGCACACGGCAAACAGTTTACGAAGACCCACACACCTACTGCAGTGGCTCCTTTACCCGCTCCGGCTTCTGAGGCTGGACCGCGCCGTGCACTAGTCGGGGAGAGGAATTGGCAAAAAAAAATACTCGGAGGACCCCGGTGCTTATTTCGACGGAGGGTGCGGAACCACAGCCAACAGATAGGCCTTTTTTTTTTTGTGGTTTCTTTCCACAGAGTTAACATTAACGTTCGCTTGAGAATCGCGGGATTTTAGAGTCTCCGGGCGACCTTCGTCAAATGGGTTGTTTTAGAGCAGATTCGCTTTTGGTTGAACAGCTGGTTCGCGCCCGGCAGCTGGTTCCGTGTGGGTTACACAACCGTGATTTTGCAATTGGCGGTCTCCTCGAGTATTTCCTGCTGGAAGAACTGGGGCTGAGGAGGGATGGGGGCAGAGTAATAAACGAGCTGAAGCATCAGAAGCTGCATCGAAGACGGGGCCGCGGGGTGGGAGAAGTGACCTCGTCGACGACAGCAGCTGACAATCTCTTTGGGCAGCCTGGAGAGGATGATGCACTGGTTTCCTATATGTTTTGGCAGCGTCGGCCGGCCGCTCACGACACCTCCCCTTATTGCAAGCACGAGTGTATCGGAAAAGCCTGCTACACGGGGAGCCAAGTGTCACGTGTTCGGCGGTACTGCAGAGCTACGGGCCTACTGGTCAAGCGGCTGCCGACTTTTTACTAAAGCATCAAGGCGTGGCGCACCTTAGGGGTTTGGCGCTTGCGCTGAACGCAAGCTCGCAGAGAGGTCAGCCACAGGGCAGAGCGGACGGGGTTGTAGCACATGTCGTGGCAATGTGCTGCCTTCGACGCAAGCTTTGCAAGCTGCGGTTGACCGGCACGTTTCTGGATCCGGTGCGGCTTTTTTATTTTCGTCTTGTTCTTTCTTGCAGCATCGCCCAGTCGCTCAAGCGCTAGGGACTGGGCGATGTGCCGTTCACCTTTTGTTTCTTCGCGGTGTGTTCAGGTCCTTCGTCCGAAGCCCTACGCTTGAAGGGAGCGTACGCGGGGCCTTCCTTGGTTTCGTAGTGCTTGGCGATTTGGGGGATGTTGGCCATTTTGTCTTTGTGCTTCGACATGTGGGTCAAGTGGTCCAAGCAGTCGGTTGGGATGCCGTCTAAAAAGCCGCTTAATATGCCGTTCACGTTGAGGAAGATCGACAGGTCCGCCATGGACAACGAGTCGCCGACTGCGAAGCCCGAGGCGTTCTGCGCGAGCACACTGTCGAGGTTCGCTGCCCATTTTTCGACGTCGCCTCCCTTTGCTACCAGAGCCGCCCGTTTGGCCTCTTTTTCCTTTTGATCCTTCATCGTGAACGTCGGCACCAGTGGCTCCCAGAGGTCCTGCACCTTGTCCACGATCTCGTCGACGAGTAGCGCCTGGTAGGGATCCTCAGGGTAGAGCGGCTTGCCTTCCACCTTTGCGAGCTTGCACGCGTACCGAGCGATCGCGAGGCTCTGCGACACTACCTTCCCGTCGACTTCCAACTGTGGCAGCATCAACGGGGCGACCTTCTCCTTCATCTCGGACCAGTCCTTCCAGGTGATGTTGTTGTCTTCGAAGGCGATGCCGCCCAGGACGAAGGCCAGGCGGGCGGGTTCGGCCCTCCCGGGCATCCCGAAGTAGGTCAGCTTCAACTGCGGCATTTTCACGTTTTCTAGAGTAGAGAAAGTTCGCTTGAGAGATTTTTGTGTGTGTTCCGGCGATATTCGCTCAGTCAGTTGCCTGTGCCGGCGTTCATTGAGTTGTTTGTATTAGTTCACTTGCAGTAGCTGCTGATCTGCTGCGATGGTCTGCGGTTTCCAAAGCGGAGCGATGGCGGAGCTGCGGGCGAGTGCGGGGGAGGCTGATTATGATCCATGGTTTGCGCGAACTTCTGTTGAGTAAGGATGTTGCAGGTTGGGAGGTGTGCTGATGAGGGGTTTTTTTTTTTTTTTTTCCCCGACGACAACTAGTGTCAGACTTGCCTACCCGAAGGCAGTTGATTTCTTTAGGCAAGATTACTCTACCGGCTTTTTTTTTTCCTTTCGTGAATTTGGGCATCCAGGGCATTAGCTTCGTTTCTCTTCACAACTGATACTGCAAGATGATTTTCTTCTTCATTCAGAAGACACTGTCAGGTATCTTCGCAGTTCCACAATTGTCGCACGAGTCTTTGTCCACGTTTTAGGCGCTTTCTCCCTCACTTCTTTGCTTGGGTCGGCAAAGATGGATCGGATGCGATTAGACGCGCCCACAGGTAGTGTGCGTGTGGTTTTCGGAAGTTGCGTGAGTGCTTTGTCATATGTTTGGAGGTGGGCCATACCCTCGACCAATTTTCATCAAAAAACTCGACCACATTTTCGGATTTTCCTAACCCAAAACACGCGGGAGAAGAAAAAAAACGAATGTACCCGCCGCAGACGCCAGTTTACTCCGTGCACGCGCAGCCACAGCGAGCTGCACATCGGAGAGGCCGAGCCCACCAAATCGTCTGTTTTTCGTTGAGTCGCAGCTCTTGACAGAACAGATAGCGAAAACGAAGGTGTTTTGTACCCTTCGCTTTTTCTCACGAAAGAGGGGTCGGTCCTGCTCGAGGCTTGTTAGGTTCTCCGACTCCCGCAATTGTAGTTAGCACATACCAACGGTCTGATCAACTACTCCCTGCAGTATTTGCCACCCTGTTGAGTTTGACTCTAGTCTGACTTTGTGCAGTGACACGAGAGGTGCAGAATAGGTGGGAGGCCGCAACAATGAAATACCACTACTCTTGTTGTCGCTTTACTTATCCAATGATGGGAAGACGGCAGCTGCTCCCTTGTGGGGTTAGGGTCTTCGGATCCGTAGCTTATCCGTTTCCAGCGACAAACGGGCTTCGGCTCGCGAATCCTCGTTTGGAGACACCAGTCAGGTGGGGAGTTTGGCTGGGGCACACAAGAAGGAAAAGAACGGGTCAGAAAGAAGAAGCAGTTCAACTCTTCGCACGCACACACGCGATGAGCAAAAGGACCCGGCAACGCAGCGTTGAGGTTCGAGGGTTTATGGGGTCCACAACGCTCCCGAAAGCAAGAACTGGGGCGCCTCCTCCCTCTTGACCTGTGTTTCTCTATTTTAAACATGCAATTGTTGTTCCCTTCCAAAGTACCTACGTGTTGGCCGGAGCGTTTTCTTTGCAGATCGTACATTGTCGACGGCGCTGAAGGTATCCGGTTGGGCTTGTTCGGTTCGGAACACAAGCAGTCCAGCGGGCTAGTTTGTTCCACCGTTGTCATGAAGCAGCAAGCACAGCGAGCAGCAAGCACAGCGAGCAGCAAGCACAGCGAGCAGCAAGCACAGCGAGCAACAAGCACAGCGAGCAGCAAGCACAGCGAGCAGCAAGCACAGCGAGCAGCAAGCACAGCGAGCAGCAAGCACAGCGAGCAACAAGCACAGCGAGCAGCAAGCACAGCGAGCAGCAAGCACAGCGAGCAGCAAGCACAGCGAGCAGCAAGCACAGCGAGCAGCAAGCACAGCGAGCAGCAAGCGGCCGGTCCGATTAGCCCCGATCACACGGTGGAATCCAGGCGAAGGTGCGTGGAGCCAAAGCTGGAGCTAAGGCTGGACTTAAAAAGCGGGCCCCACACGCTTTTTGGACAGCGCATTCACGCGCGTTTTGGGCGCAGCGGTTCGGGTTTGCGGGCACACCCTCTTGAGATGATCCAGAAGCCAAGGCTGGAGTTGGCCGTGGATTTGCTTGTGCGTGTCAGTTGATCGTTTTCCCCCTCGTTTCATACCCGGCTCCATTTTCAGGTTTAAAAACTCCTGATCAACCACCAAAACACGCTGTCTTTCGTCTTTTTAGCATTCACAATGCATTGTAGGGCAACCCGTACAAGATTGTTAATGAAAAGAGTCGTCGACTTGAACTGGCAGGTCAGCCCGTTCGGGCCATGAATGGTGACGCCAAGTCGAACTCGCAAGCCGGCTTTCACACAGCTCGAATTGCCACACGAAGAAATGCGTATTCTTTTACTTGCTAGTTGTCGACATGTTTTGTGCTGAGGTGTCATTCAGATGTAAATCTAAAGCCGCTCACGTCAAATTTTGTTAAGCAGCGGCTGCCAAAACTTGCCGTGACACCTGAAAGAAACGGTTAGCAACGGGGTCAACTCTACACCTTTGCAAGTGAGCTGGTCTGGACCGCTCATCTGTTAACCAGTCCAGCCTCAGAAGCTGGAGTTAAAAAGGATCCGAAAAGCGGGTCATGCAACAACCAAAACGCGTGTAAATCCACACCCGAAAAGCGGGTGTGACACCCGCTTTTTAACTCCAGCTTTAACTCCAGCTTCTGAGGCTGGACCTCACTGGGTTTGCTTTGGGGGTTCGGGCGGGGGGGTAGTGGGAGGCGGGCGACTAGATTTGCAAAAAGTCGCACTTCGATGGGAAGAGGCGCCAAATTATTTTCCTTCTGTTGGCGAGCATCGTTTAATGCGTCAGTGCAGTGGTTTGTGCAGCCTACGGCATTTAGGACCTGTCAGAAGCTCGCACATCGAAAATCGCACGCGCTTATATAGGGCGGAGACGCAGAGAGTAGTAACCGACCGCTTACTATAAGAAACAGTCTAGCAATGGAAGACAAACCAGCAGTACCGTAGGAGACAATTCTGAAGATTAAGGTGCCCAAATCTTGGGGAATTTCCTGTCTGCTTGTGCGCGTAGCGGCACTCACCTGGTAAGGCAAGTTGCGTGGAGCACGCGGCTGCCAACTCGCCAGAACAGGTGTTGGTAGACAACGGGGATCCCAGAGCTTGATGGTCCCGTCGCAGGAGAAGGTGCAGAAAACCCCTGGGCCATAAGCCCTGTCGGGACTTCGCACGATGGAGACTTGAGCGCGCGGGGCTTATTTGTCGGCCCAAAAATGTAGCTGGCCGTCAAAGCTGCAGGACGCTAGCTGAGGGTGCACCGGGTTGAACGCCACGTCCGACACCACGTCAGAGTGCGACTGGTTCTTGGTCAGCAGCCGACCCGTGGACAGTTCGTACACGTACGCCGCCCGGTCTTCAGAACCCGTGGCCAAGTACCGCATACAAGGACTGAACGACGCGCCGACGGAATGCACGCGGTTGACGTGCGACGAATATGCACGGACAGGTGTTGCTGGACACCGAAGATCCCAGAGTTTGATGGTCCCGTCGCAGGAGGAGGTGCAGAAGAGCTCGAAGGTATTGGAAGCGAGGGACCCGGATCGCGCGGTGCCGGAGCTGGGGATGGTGATGTGGTGGACCGGCTTCGCGTGGGGGGACTCGAGCGAGACGACGGCCCGCCCTTTGACGACGTCGTATGCGGCGACGACGCGGCTGCTGCCTCCGAAGAAGACGATCGGCGAGTGGAACGCGTTGTGGCACGCGAGACACAGCACGCTCTGGCACCCGGTTGCGACGGTCTCCACCTGCCTCTCCGTGCTGTAGTTCGCCGCCCGGTCCAGCTCCCGCATCTCCTTCTGCCTGTCGAGCAGGTACTTGTGGAAGTCGATCCGGCCGCCGACGGCCAGCACGAGCAGGCGGTCGATCCCGAAGAACCGGGCTGCCGCCACGTCGCCCGGCTTTTTTATGCTCAAAAACGGCGTTTCCCACCCTGCCTTCCACACCTTCGCGGTCCCGTCGAGAGACCCGGTCACCAGCGACTGCTGGTCGCCGAAGGCGTACGTCACGCCGACGCTGGTGACGGGGGCGGTGTGGGCTTTGAAGATGTGGGCTTCGCCGTTGTGCTTCGCCACCGGGACCTTCAGGAACGACGCGGACCGGTCGCTGGAGGCGCAGGCGAGGTGGCGCGCGTCGGTCGAGAAGGCGAGGCCGACAATCGCACCGGCGTGTACCGGGCGGCCGCGGAGGGTCGCCAGGTGCTGCTGCTGCAGCACGCACGGGACGCCGCCGCCGACAGGCGCGCGCTGCGCCTGCATCGCCCGCCGCAGGCGGGACGACGTGCGGCGCAGCTGCTGCTGCTGGGCGCCGGATGCGCCGTGCCGCGGCTGCTGCTGCAGCTGGAACGGGGTGCCGGGATTGCCGCGCTGCGGCTGCTGCTGCTGGAACGGGGTGTCGGAAGTGCGGTGCCGCAGCTGCTGCTGCAACTCCTGCTGGAACGGGGTGTCGGAATTGCCGTCCTGCTGGAACGGGGTGCCGGAATCGTCCTGCTGCAGCTGCTGCTTCAGCTGCTGCTGGAACGGGGTGCCGAGATAGCCGTCCTGCTGCTGCTGCTGCTGCTGCTGCTGCTGCAGCGCACGCCCCGCGGTCGCATTGAGCGCGGCATCAGCCGGCCCCTCTGCGCGGCTGCTGCCGTCGGAATCAGCCGCGTCCGCTTGCTCGCTCGCCGGCAGATCGCACCGAGGACGGCGGGAGCGCTCCGGTGCCTCCTCCTCCCCGGATTCGCTCGGCCCGGCGGCGTCTCGGTGCCGAAAGTGTCCGTTTTCCCCTCCGGCACCCGGCGGCGAAGGCCCGCTGACGTCCTCACAGCACCCCCAGCCGCCGCCCCGCTGCGGCGCCTTGGGCGGGGGGCTCGGTTTCGCCGCCTGCCGCTTCGCCTTTGCCCGGTCTTTAACAGCGCGGCGGACGCTCCACGGCTGCTCCGCGTAGCCGCTGGACTTCACCTTCGCGTGGAACACGATCGGCTGCGCGCCGCGGCCGGCCTTCCCCTTCGCGGCTGCGCGGGCTGTTGCGGCGGCTTCAGATTCGCCGACGACCGCCGTCTTCACGACGCCCGAAGCCAGCTGGATCGGCGCCGTGAACGCACCGGGCAGCGGCTCTGTCATGAACACGCTCGCGCCCGCCCGGTTGCCCCACGGCTCCCCGCCGGCCCCGAACGCCTCGCGCGCCACCGACGGCGCCCCGTCTGCGTTAGGCCCGTCCTCTTCGCAAAGCCGTGGGGCGTCGGAGCCCCGCCGCTGAAGAGGCGGCGGCGGCGGGGGAGGGTGCTGGCGGCCCGTCTCGCTGGAATCCACTCCATTCGTCGAGTCGGTGTCAAGGAGGGTCTGCACCAGGTGGACCTGCCGGGTAAACGCACTGTACGTGACGGTGTACGCCGCCGGGAGGAGCGCGGCGGCTGGCGGCTGGGATGTGAACGTGCAGGCACTGGTCACGAGGGCTTCTGCGGGGGGGCTCACGGTGAAGACGTGCGCGTACGAGTGCGAGTCGATCACGACGATCTGCCGCGTCGTGCCGACGACGAACCAGCGCGGGGCGACGAACCGGATCGACAGCACCGCCTGCGCGGAGTCTATCTCCGGGGCCATGCCACCACCCGCCCCTTCGCCGGCGCCGCTGGCCGGCAGCGGGACGCCGGGTGTGCTCGGGGCCGTGATCACCTTCAGCCGCGGCGCCGCCTTTGCCTGCGATGCCGCGACCGCCGCGCGCCACTTCTGGTGACGCGCCGAGAGGTCGATCGAGAACACTTCCTTGTAGCCTTCCTCCGGGGACACGATTCGCACCGTGCCGTCCGCAAGGCCGAAGGCCAGTTTCCGCACAGGCGCAGGGCCATGCTCGGTGGTCCCTTCCTCCCCGCCCTGCCTCGTGTCCGCCACGCACAGCACCGCGTGTGCGGACACAATCGCCGACTGGTACAGCAAGGCGCCGCCGTCGTAGTCCCATACTTTGTAGGACCGGTCGTCCGAGGTGGTGATGAGGACTTCGCCTTTCCCGTCCGCGCTGTCCGTGAAGTACAGCTGCTGCAGGCCGGCGGTGTGGCCTTCCAGCAAGGCCACCGCCGCGTCGGCCTCCACGTCCCAAACCAGGACGTTTCGGCCGTAAGACACCGCGATCCGGGTCGAGTCGGAATTGACGGCCAATTTCTCAGCCTTCGCACCTTCCAACTCGCTGATGCCGCGGACGTCTACGGTGTGCGGTGCGGCCTCGGGGTCGGTCAGCAGGGTGTCGAGGCGCCAGTAGTAAGCCTCGAGTGAGCTGGCAGCCAGCAGGTGGCGGCTGACCGCCACCGCCTCCACGCGCGTGCCGTTGGACACGGCGATGCCGACGGATTCCCCCCGCAGCGACGGCACGCAGCCCCGCAGCGCGCCGTGTCCCGGGAACCAGACCCGCAAGCTCCCGTCGTTGAACCCGAGGGCGACCACCCCATCCTCACTGCCCAGACACGTCACGTCCCGCGTGCCGTCCACGCACGCCACGGAGCACTCTACCGACACCTGCGGCATTCCGGCCGCGGGCGTGCGGTGTCTCCCAGTAGTAAATAGTGTTTTCTTTCGGTCACCGTCGATCCCGGGGGACGATCAGATGGGTTCCCTTTTTGCCCGGCTTATTCCCGCCCCTCCCCAACGAAGGCAGAAGTCGGACCTGGTGTGGGTTGGTTCTTTCGGTACCTAACATCATCTTTTTCGGTTTGGTGGCTTGTCGCGGCACGGCCCTGCAACCAGAAGCGACGGCACGCAGCCCCGCAGCGCGCGTGCTCCGGGAACCAGACCCGCAAGCTCCCGTCGTTGAACCCGACGGCGACCACCCCATCCTCACTGCCCAGACACATCACGTCCCGCGTGCCGTCCACGCACGCCACGGAGCACTCTACCGACACCTGCGGCATTCCGGCCGCGGGCGTGCGGTGTCTCCCAGTAGTAAATAGTGTTTGCTTTCGGTCACCGTCGATCCCGGGGGACGATCAGATGGGTTCCCTTTTTGCCCGGCTTATTCCCGTCCCTCCCCAACGAAGGCAGAAGTCGGACCTGGTGTGGGTTGGTTCTTTCGGTACCCTAACATCATCTTTTTCGGTTTGGTGGCTTGTCGCGGCACGGCCCTGCAACCAGAAGGTCGCTGCAATGCCGACGGATTCCCCCCGCAGCGACGGCACGCAGCCCCGCAGCGCGCCGTGCCCCGGGAACCAGACCCGCAAGCTCCCGTCGTTGAACCCGAGGGCGACCACCCCATCCTCACTGCCCAGACACGTCACGTCCCGCGTGCCATCCACGCACGTCACGAGGAGCACTCTACCGACACCTGCGGCATTCCGGCCGCGGGCGTGCGGTGTCTCCTAGTAGAAGCTTAAATGGTGGTGTTTTATATGTTACCGTCGATCCCGAGGGACGAACAGTTTGTTTTCCTTCTGTCCGGCTTATTCCCGCCTCTCCCCAACGAAGGCAGAAGTCGGACCTGTTGTGGGTTGTTTCTTGCGTTTCTCCAAGTTCATCATCAGGAAGCTCCTCACAAACCTGAGAAAGTGGTCTAAGTTCTGCCACGATTCTGTCGTTCATTGTCTTTTGTTTTTGGAAGTAGGGTGCATGGCTTTTCTCCTGCATGATCTCAAATCGAGCCTCCATTTGCTCTTCTTGGATCTGCATTCTATGGTTTAACTCCAGCTCGAAAATCCGTCGCCGGGTGCTGCTGCTGCACGCACGGGACGCCGCCGACGGGCGCGTGCTGCGCCTGCGTCGTGCTGCTGCTGGAACGGGGCGCCGGCTGCGCCGTGCTGCGGCTGCTGCAGCTGGAACGATTGCCGCGCTGCGGCTGCTGCTGCTGGAACGGGGTGTCGGAAGTGCGGTGCCGCAGCTGCTGCTGCAACTCCTGCTGGAACGGGGTGTCGGGGTTGTCGTGCTGCTGCTGGAACGGGGCGCCGGATGCGCCGTGCCGCGGCTGCTGCTGCAGCTGGAACGGGGTGCCGGGATTGCCGCGCTGCGGCTGCTGCTGCTGGAACGGGGTGCCGGGATTGCCGCGCTGCGGCTGCTGCTGCTGGAACGGGGTGTCGGAAGTGCGGTGCCGCAGCTGCTGCAACTCCTGCTGGAAACGGGGTGTCGGGGTTGTCGTGCTGCTGCTGGAACGGGGCGCCGGATGCGCCGTGCCGCGGCTGCTGCTGCGGGTGCCGGGATTGTCGCGCTGCGGCTGCTGCAGCTGGAACGGGGTGTCGGAAGTGCGGTGCCGCAGCTGCTGCTGCAACTCCTGCTGGAACGGGGTGTCGGGGTTGTCGTCCTGCTGCTGGGACGGGGCGCCGGATGCGCCGTGCTGCGGCTGCTGCAGCTGGAACGATTGCCGCGCTGCGGCTGCTGCTGCTGGAACGGGGTGTCGGAAGTGCGGTGCCGCAGCTGCTGCTGCAACTCCTGCTGGAACGGGGTGTCGGGGTTGTCGTGCTGCTGCAGCTGCTGCTGCAACTGTTAGTTCGTCTTGTCGATGGTCTTTCTCTCTCTACGCGATGCTCACGAGACAGGAAGAACGAGAAGCAACCACAAAAGGCGGCGAGAAGGAAAAATGCAGATATTTCGGGAGATGGAGGATGGGGGTTGGAAGAAAAAAAAAGGGGAGGCGGTGGGATGGGGATGGATGCAGAGGGGAAGTGTGCAGGGGTGGAACGAAGGGTTGCATATCCGGTTCCTTCTCCGTTCCGTCTGTCGTCCGCATCCTTTTTTTCCTTGCTTTCTTTCTTTCTTTTCTTCCTTTTTTCCCCCTTTATTTTTGCCGTTTGATTGCCGGGGGCGGGTGGGGGGGTTCTCTTTCTTTCTACAGCCTTCGTTGTGCCGCCGCGCAAGCTGACATTTTTCTCAAACGAGAAATAGTAGAGTCAAATTGGCGCAGGCGGACAGGCAAAGCTCTTTCCAACCACCGAAAAGGCAATCTTGTTTGGAGGAAACTCCAGCGCCTTGCGCAGCTAGAAGGGGCGGCAAGGAACTACTAACAGGTTTCTTGGGTGTACCCAATGTTGACCATTCCGACTTCCTTACTGCTTTGCGCACGCTCTCAATAGGTCTTGTTACCGCGGTGTAGGATAGTGTCAGGATACAACAGTGTGCTGCGGTTGCCAGCCCGCATCCCGGGTCTATTGGTTCGCAATCGATTGACCAATCCCTCCAGATAACACGTGGGGAGCCCCCCGGCGTTGGCGGCATGCCTCTCAGGCATGTTTCCTTCCAGCGGCCGGCTTGAAGCATCACTCTTCCCCCCCCCCCCTCCCCAGGTTGGATTGCGTCGGATTGTCTTGCCCCCTTTCTTTCTTTCGTCGCAGTTAGTTCGAGAGGAAAAGAAGAGAGAAAGAAAGGAAGAAAGCATATAAAAAAAACAAGAAAAAGACAGAATGTACGCCTCACTGTAGCTCCCCGTGCTTTCGGGTGTACAATGGCAGCCTGCTCGAGGATTGTCTACAAGAAATCCCTTTTCCCCACGCAGCGCGAGCCTTCCGGCTGTCCCTTACACGGTAAGAGAGTGCACGCCGTCCGCCAACTACCTTACCGGTCTAACTTGCCGGCGATAGTGATAGAGAGAGAGAGAGAGAGAGAGAGAGAGAGAAAGACGGCGAGTTAGAGTGCAGGGACCATCTCTCCGGGATGTTCCGATCTCCTCGCTTCTCTTTTGAGGTCGCTCCGGGATGATAGATATCGACCGATTCATTTGCATTCCCTCCATGTCTTTCGAGCATGTGGTATGTCATTCATACTCATTCTAATCGGCATCCCTCTTCTTGGATCCTTCCGTGGAATGTGAACACCGCCATTTGAAATTATCGAGGCGAGGTCATGCCAGATTAGTTAGCTCTGTCAATAGAGCGGAGTGCTGCTCCGATGCAGAATGTGATTGACTCACTCTAGTGATTAGCGTTCTTGCCTTATGAATACCAGTCTCTTTCATTTGCGGCCGGCTGCGCGCATTTTCCAGACATGCCAAAACTCTGCGCCTTCGCGGCACAAAACACCTCACTGAGATCCGGGGGGGGTGCTTCTAATCTAGGAAAGCAACCGAGCCACAATGAAAACGCGATGCTTTGAAGTTCGATCCTTCTTCTTCTTCTTCTTTTCTTTTTTTTTTTTGTTTTTTTCTCGTCTTCTTTTGGTTTCGTGGGGGAAGGTGGTCAGGGACTTCGTCAAGAATCGGCAGAACACAAGAGATACCGTACACCGCGAGTGCAGGAGAAAAGAAAGGGAAGCTAGAGTTTTTCGTTGACGGCACCCTTAACCCAAATCCTGGACGTGGTTGCAGGTGGAAAATTGGCAAATGATCGCGATGATCAGAAGGTCCTACCTCGGGCGGTTCGGTTCTCCACACATTTGCATCAAATTGCATTGTGGCTAAAAAAGAAATCGCCGCTAAAACGTGGACTGGCCACGAGTACATGTGTACGGTGTGTGGTGTGCTATCAGCAGCCACTAGCACTACATCCACTAGCAACGTAGTCCTACGAGGACACATGTGGGCGGTTTTGTGGTACACCTTGATCCGGTCAGTTTCTGAGCGGGTTTTTTCATGGGAGAGTGACCTTGCGGTCAGGGTCGGATGGGGGGGGTGATCCTGAACAAAGTCCCGGGGGAAGGGGTTGGTTTTCTGCTTGGCTTGTTATGCGAACACAAATGAAACAGGAGGATTACACAGGGGGCAAGCCTAGGAGAAACCGTGGAGAGATAGAGGGGACGAGGCGGAACAGTTAATAACACGATGACACCCAACATTTTCACGCTGTATTATTTTTCGAGACTGGAGGTCCTATGAACATGCAATGTGAATAGCCTCTATTCGAGCCAACCCGGCTTTTCTTCATGAAAAAAGTGTATTGTTTTTGGAAAGAGCCGGGCAAGCTTTTTTTTTTCCTCGCAGAAGGTATGCGGGTGGCAGAGTGACCGGGCGCCGGCCTTCAGGCCGGTGAGTCCGGGTTCGAACCCCGCCCATGACATTTTTCCGGTCGAAGATTGTTTTCGAGGTTTGTTGCGTTTCGGGGTCAAATGTGCCCGAAAATTGCGTTTTTGGCGGAGTTTCTCAGTATCTCGCGGTATTTGGGTCACCCCGGGAAACGGAGTCGGGCGGCCGAGCTTGCCATCACAGGCCAAACTTGCTACGAGAACCGAACTTTGCTTCACCAGAACTCAGCTTCGTGCGAACTTTGCTTCGTCCGAACTCAGCTGCGCCCGTACCAGAATTTAGCATCGCCCGAACTTTGCTTCGCCAGAACTTAACTTCGCCCGAGCGTTGCTTCGCCCGAACTCAGCTGCGCCCGAACTTTGCTTCACCAGAACTTAGCTCCGCCCGAACTTAGGATCACTCGAACTCATTATCGTCCGAACTGAGCTTCACCAGAACTTAGCTCCGCCCGAACTTTTGCTTCGCCGGGGGGCGGCGGGGGGGGCGCCCACCCGGGTACCAGCGCCAAACTTTTCCCGCACTCGGTGGGTCGGGGGGGATCCGGGGGGGGTGTCCCCCCCCGGGTACGAGCACCGACCTTGGCTTCACCCGGACTTTACACCCTGGCCGAACTTCGCTTCGTGCCCGAACTGTTTTTTAGTACCAGCGCAGCCTGAGCGCTTAGCAACGCCCGAACTAAGCATCACTCGAACTTAACTTCACCAGCATTGCCCGAACTTAGCTTCGCCCGAACTTTACTGTTCCCCGAACTTTAACTGCTGCCTCCAGTCTCGCCACGCGCCGGCCTTAGCCGAGCGCACGTACTTTTAGATAGCCGGGATGGGTCGCGTGTGCCCGCAAGACCGCTGCATGCTGGGGTCTGCCAGTGGAGAGGCTGTGCCTGCGTAGCAGTTGAGCATCGCTTTAAAATATTACCGCTCAGACTGCTTGTTCCACTCTCGATGTCCGACGAGCATCGGCTTGCTGACCATTTTCGACCAAGTCGATCCGGTTTGGTTTCTGTTTTGAGATCCTCGGGTACGCGCAAAGCTGAAGCGCATCACAGAGCGATACCCGTGATATCGGCTATAAGCTGCCAAGCAGGCGGAAGCTGTCCACCAGTAGACCACCAGCATACCACGATACCACGATAGGTGCTAGTGGATGGTGGGTTGTGTGTACACACCCACGAGTATGGTGCAGCGGTGGATACCACCAGCTGCTACCTACTGATACCTACGAGGTGATGGTACCGAGGTGCTGTGGATACCACCAGCATACCACGATACCACGATAGGTGCTAGTGGATGGTGGGTTGTGTGTACACACCCACGAGTATGGTGTAGCGGTGGATACCAGCGTACTGACACCCTCCAGACACCACCGAATCGCGTGCACTGTGAGGCGAGCTACCGCCTCGCCGGCATCTCTGGTGAACCTTTCGAAGGAGAAGGCCGAGGTCGTCGTTGCGCCGTTTCCTCAGCTGGTACAGACCAACACTTTGCAACGCAACGCTGCAACACGGGGTACAACCTTATGTGTGCAAGTGTTTACTCGTCGGGATAGTGCGAACCTTCTACGTTATCTGCCGCTTGCAGGCGCTCGGCAGATGGAAGGTTCCTTTTGAGCTCTTACGCTATGACAGCACACACACACACACACACACACACACACACACACACACACACACACACACACACACACACACACACACACACACACACACACACACACACACACACCACACACACACACACACACACACACACACACACACACACACACACACACACACACACACACACACACACACACACACACACACACACACACACACACACACACACACACACACACAACACACACCCACACCACACACACACACACACACACACACACACACACACACACACACACACACACACACACACACACACACACACACACACACACACACACATACACACAATCACTCTCTCACTCACACTCTCTGGGGGCAGGAGACAAACAAAGGGAAAGGGTGGTGGTTGCAGGTGAAAGGTTACCTGGTCGGAGTTCAATGCTAGCTGCAAGTCTTCGAAGGAAGAAGCAGGGCTGGGTGAGACCTTCGTCAGAGTGTGGTCTGACCGTGTCTGTTCTTTTGGATCGTCTTTTTTGTGTGTTTCCGACGATCCCGGTGTACCCGGGCGTACAGATTGGTGACTTACGACCTTTTTTTAGAGAGCAGTTTTTTTAGTCTTATTTCTTGCGAATAGCTAATCCCCAGGATGTTGAGACAGTAACTTTAGAGGGGCTGATGGGTTCCAATGCTGGCTATTCCGACCACATTGTGGGAAGATTGTGGATGCGCAGTACTGGTGCGTCACGGGTCCATTCTGGGTCCTTTATGGTCCCCCCCGCCGAGTGGTTCCCGGCCGTTTTTTTAGAGTTAAAGTTCGCTTGAAATTCCGGGGTTTTAGGGTCTCCGTGTGACCGTTCATGAATGGGTTCTCTTAGAGCAAGAAAGGGGTATGTGGTTACGGGTTGTATATTTAGTGCACGCTTTCGTTATGGGCTATGGCTAGCCACGTCCGGGACTGTTTGTGACCGACACCAAGTACATTCCTTCGTGGAGTGTAGTCTTGGGCCCCCCACGTTCTACAAGTTGAGCATTGAGTTCTTTAAGGTGCAAGTGCCATCAAGGCAGGCGAGCACTTCCCCACGTTCTACAAGTTGAGCAGGGGTTGCCTTGTAGCCCGTACCGGTTTTTAGTTGTATAAGCACCTGCTTTGTAGGAAATGCTAGAGGAGACTGCCAGTTGCGATAGATCAAAAAAAGGAGGTAAACGTGCTGTAGCCCACACGAACCACAGGTAAATCTGGGTTTAGTGGCGGGCGTAAGCGTTCAACAAAAAAAGACCCACTTTACACCGATCTAGAACTCTTGTCTTTCGCGTGTTTCCGAATGTTTCTAGGTTCTCCACGGGCGGCCTTCTCGAGTATTTCCTACAAAAGCAGATCATCACCCGAAGAGAAAAAAGAAAGGGGGGTGAAAACTCCATTTGAACGTACGTTGTGGCACACCGCCGCCTTGCGACCGGTGCCGTCCCTTCCCCCCGTCACACAACCGCAGGGCGCCCGCGCCAAAACAGAAAAAAAAATAAAAAGCTCGACGTTTTATTGGGGTTTTTCTTCTTCTTCTTTAATTCCTTTGCTTTTTTTTTTTTTTTTTTTTAACGCTGGTTTAACGTTTCTCTGCGGGGTATTCATTTGCCGGGAACTACGCGTCCGGGGGACGGGAGGCTGGCGCTGCTTTTGCACACATGCAACAAGCACGTGTAAAGCACACAGCACGTAGATGCATAGCACCACGTAGCAGAGACCACCCCCTTAAGAAGTAGTGCGCGTCCCGGGTAAGCAGCAAGCCGCCGATGCCAGAAGACGCCCCCACTACAACGACACGCCCACCTATTTAAGGGTCGAGATCTCGTTCGTTAACGGATATCAACTTGACAAATCACTCCACCAACCAGGAGCGTGATGAGCTGGTGGTAGTGCACGCAGTCGCAGACACAAGCGTTTCGGGACCCGAGGTGGGATCTGGACCAGACCCGGGATCAGACTCCTTTTGGCCAAATCACCATGGGTCAGCATTTTCTTTAGCACATGAACCACATGGATTACCACTTTACCATGGATCAGCATTGACTGCTGTAAAGTGCAAGTGCCATGAAGGCAGGCAAGCAGTGTATGTCTCAGCATTGAGCTCTTGAGTACATGAGCTACATGGATTTGCATGCACCTTCTCGGAGGCCGGGTGACTTTATGACGTCGTCACCTGCCATTGCTTTGGCAACTTCTTGTGTGTTCCAAGAAGCCGTGTTGCCGGCTATTTGTTATTGCGCTATCTTTTTCTGAAAGTTCCGGTCGAGGCGGGGACGCGCTTGGGTGGCGGGGTGCTCGGTGTTCTCCATCGAATGGATAGCCTTGCTTTTGTTTTTCGGGTTCTCTCTCCCTTAAGCCAATTCACCCTCTGCCCGATCGAACGTTGTCGACGTTGCAGTTTTGGGTTAGAAAGCAAAGAATCTGTGCGATATTCTGCATCAGTTCTACTAGAGCGTAATCGAGCTCAGGTGGTCTCCAGGGAGGGGTAGGTGAAATAGCTCATCTCTTTCGCTTTACTTTTCCGACGGCAGCTTGTGTCAAACTAGCTCACCCAGGGGGTGGTTTGCTCCGTCTCGGCAGGTGCCTCTCTCTACCGTTCCGGAAGTGAAGTTGCTTGGTCTCATTTCGAACTTTTCGTGTTAATACTTCGTTTTTCTTCTTTCGTTTCTTTCACGTGCTTGCACGTTTCAGCCGCCGGTGAAAGACAAGCTCGAAAAAACAGGATAGCACGCGAGGGGACGGAAAAGGGATGGGGACGGGGGGTGGCGGCACAGGTAGGAAATGGAAGGGAAAACTTGCCCCGAGCACGGTATCCACCCCAGACTCCCACTCCGGGTTGCGGGAGTGGTTTTGCGGTCGTTTGTGCGGTCGGCCTCACTCCCTCTTCTATGCGGGAGTGGGACCCCCTCAATGCGGGAGTGGGACCCCCTCAATGCGGGAGTGGGACCCCCTCAATGCGGGAGTGGGACCCCCTCAATGCGGGAGTGGGACCCCCTCAATGCGGGAGTGGAACCCCCTCAATACGGGAGTTGGACTCCCTCAATGCGGGAGTGGAACCCCCTCAATGCGGGAGTGGAACCCCCTCAATACGGGAGTTGGACTCCCTCAATGCGGGAGTGGAACCCCCTCAATACGGGAGTTGGACTCCCTCAATGCGGGAGTGGAACCCCCTCAATACGGGAGTTGGACTCCCTCAATGCGGGAGTGGAACCCCCTCAATGCGGGAGTGGAACCCCCTCAATACGGGAGTTGGACTCCCTCAATGCGGGAGTGGAACCCCCTCAATACGGGAGTTGGACTCCCTCAATGCGGGAGTGGAACCCCCTCAATACGGGAGTTGGACTCCCTCAATGCGGGAGTGGAACCCCCTCAATGCGGGAGTGGGACCTCCTCAATGCGGGAGTGGACTCCCTCAATGCGGGAGTGGGACTCCCTCAATGCGGGAGTGGAACCCCCTCAATGCGGGAGTGGGACTCCCTCAATGCGGGAGTGGAACCCCCTCAATACGGGAGTTGGACTCCCTCAATGCGGGAGTGGGACCCCCTCAATGCGGGAGTGGGACCTCCTCAATGCGGGAGTGGAACCCCCTCAATGCGGGAGTGGACGCCCTCAATGCGGGAGTGGAACCCCCTCAATGCGGGAGTGGGACCTCCTCAATGCGGGAGTGCCACTCCCGCATTGAGGGAGTGGCCACTCCCGCACGTTTTCACGCCCGCATTGACTTAGTCTATGGCTGCTGACGTCCGGGGTGTAGTAAATGGAAGGGAAAACTTGCCCCGAGCACCGTATAGGAACCCCCCCAGTTGAAGCATGCTTATCCCCTTACGGACGGAGGACATATTTGTGGGTGTGTGCGTGCCGGTTGATCGTTTTCCTACTTGTGTCATATTCAGGTGAGGAATTCTGATCAACCACCAAAGCACAATATGCCTACGTCTTTTCAGCCCGATACATTGAAGGGCAACCCGCAAAATTCTTACTACCAAAAACTCGGAGCCCAAGCTAGAGTTCGGACGCTGCGTCTCCAGAGCAAAGACACGTCAAAAAGGATCTGCGTTTGCTGCTGTGGACAGATGTGCTACGCGACCTCTTTAGAGTAGACCCAGGTTCCTCGTTTCGATATCGGAAAACTCTTGAGTTTGGCCCAGAGTTTCCTCCAGACGACTTTCTGCACCCTGGACAACTCCCCTTCCCCTCCGTCCGTAAGGGTTTAAAGGTAAAATCGTAGTGTCTTTGACCACGGGTTTTCACATGGGGGGGGTTGCAAGAACGTGCTTGGAATGAGTATGTGCTCAACACCGCACTGGTCCCGTCTGCGCCGTGTTTCGGTCCTTTAAGCCACGGACACATAAGGCGGACCATCATCAGCGTGGAACCTGAGTGTCTGCAGACAGGACTGCGGTGTGAGTCTGGTTTGTCAGGCGGCTGTTCGTAGCTCGTCACAGCCAGGACCACCCGTGCTACTAGAGCACAGGCGAATCCGTCACGGGGAGAAGGCCCCTACAACCGTGTCTGAGCAATCAGTTAAAAAACTCAGGGCACACACATGGGGGGGGGGGGGAGTGCGCTGCAAAAAGTCAGATGTGCGATTCCCAAAAACGATGCCAACGTGCTGCGTGTCCCTTGTTCCGCTGCAAACGATAGCACCGGTGGTTTTCTGGTCACTTGCCTGTTACCGCTCGTGTTGAATGGCTGCCGCGCGCTTTGCGACGAATGGGTTCCTGCCGTGATCAGACAGCGGGAGGCAATTTGATGCCTGAGCGACTGCCCATCTTCCTCGCACGTGCGCGGGCCCATTTGCGGTTCAATTCAAATTTCCAGAATCGAACCCTTGTGTTAACGCTGCCGCGGGGTATCCGCAGCAACCTTGTTTACAGCATTTGCTCCCTTTAGCCGAGATTTGCTTGGATTCGGGGCGCTGAACTTGTTGTCAAGACGAGCGTCCCTAACTCTATTTTCACAGCCAACCGACAACGACGGCGGCGGGTGTTATAATCTAATCTTGCGGCGAGGACTCACTGGCAGAATATTCCCAGAGCCAGTGTGCTCAGTGTGATGGACCTTTCTTCGGGGGGCTTACACACTCAATCGACATATGTGCAGCACGCCCGCTTTTCGGGTGTGGCTCGGGCACACCCTCTTTTAACTCCAGCTTCTGAGGTTGGACTCCACACCACCGTGTACCAGTTGCTTGGGATAGAGAGGGGGGAAAATGTTTCTTGGGTTTGAAGAGGGGGGGAGGGGGTGTGTTTAAGCACCTGGCCCGGTTTTTCCTAAACGCGGGTCCTCGCACCGTCGGGTCAGCGAAGGAGGCGCTCGCCTGCCAGACCGCACCCGGCAGGGTAAGCTCAGTACTGTGCCACAATTTTTCCCACAATGTAGCCAGAATAGCCACAACCTTTATCCCCAACGTACGTGAGGCGATTGTGACTGAAAGTAGAAAATCTTCTCCCTGGGCCCATTTCATGAAAATGGGCGAAATCAATGGTTGGAAAAGGTTGAAACTAGTTCCATCGACACGAGCTTTTTCCCACGTATCATGCGACATTGGATCCCAATTTCCCTCGGTCATTCTGACCGCATTGTGGGAAAGCTGTGGGTGGCAGTACTGGTAAGCTCCGCAGGCTGTTCTACAAAAATTGGCAAGGAGTGCGCACTGGCAGAGCTCACCTGCTTTGGTAAGTTTCATAGTACGCCAGCCGGTTCATCTCCGATCTCCTGGAACTGCATCAAGTTGCCTGCCGCAGTTTATCTCAGTGACTCACGCTACTCTTCGATCTATCACCGTCTACCAGGAGGAGATGGACCGGCTTAAAGACGCCGCCAACTACTAGTCCTTAGTTTGGAACCAACAACGCATTGTTAACACAAACGAAGGTAGTCAGAACCTGAAGGCTGCCCAGTTTGGTACCAACAATGCATTGTTAACACTAACGAAGCTAGTCAGAACCTGAAGGCTGCCCAAAGGCGACGCTCCTGCGTAAGCCTGCCTGCCCCCCTTCTCCTCACGCCGCGTGGGTTTGACGCGTGCGTGGGGTATTGGGGTGTGTGTGAGAGTGTGTGTTGTGTGTGCGTGTGTGGTGTGCGTCCGGTTCACACAACCGTCAACACGTTGTCAAGAGCAACGCAACGGAGGAAGGGAGGAAAGCCTTCACGAAAGGAAAAAGAGAAGAAAAGATGTTTCGGGGGGGGGGTCGGGTGGTGGGTTTCGGGGTGCCATGCCGCTGGCGGGAGCGCCTGGGCTACTAAACGAATTCGAAGTCTCTGTCCTTCATGCAGACGGGGGCCAAAAGCGACCAGATGAATGCAGCGGTGGCCAGCCACTGAGACCCGATCTGCACCCACATTGTGGTGGCTCCGTGGTTGACCTGGCCATCGTCCTGTATGTGTGTTTGAGTTCGAGATTCGAAAAGGCTCAGGTCAGAAACGTGGCTTTGTTTGTGGGTACGTGTGTAACCCCCGAATTTAAGTACCGTACTTGGAAAAAAGACGTACCGGAACAATTATGTACCGGAAATAAGACGTACCGGAAAAAAGATGTACCCGCGGGCTCTGGGGGAAAGTTTTGTGACTTTTCCGGTACGTCTTTTTTACAAATACGGTAATTTAGCACAGCACGCTGTCATCCGGCTTCTTCTTGATACAGACAAGCACGTTTTGTTTGTGCGTGCCGGTTGATCGGTTTCCCACTTGCATTTACCCTGTGTATATTCAGGTAAGGAATTCTGATCAACCACCAAAACACGCTGTCTACGTCTTTTTAGCCTGCACAATATAGAAGGGCAACCCGCAAGATTGTTATAGGGATAATTAGCTTATAGCCACCAAGAAACTTTTTATTTAGCTTATAGCCACAAAAAACTTTTTATTTAGCTTATAGCCAGGAGGGCCTGAAACTTTTTATTTAGCTTATAGCCACAAAAAACTTTTTATTTAGCTTATAGCCACAAAAAACTTTTTTATTAGCTTCGAGCCACATTTTGCAAAATTTTGGTCATTTTTCTGAGTTGGCAAAATTTTGGCCGAAATTTTGGTCGAATTTTTGGTCAAACTTTTGGTCGATTTTTTGGTCGATTTTTGGTCGATTTGTTTTGGTCAAAATTTTGGCCGAAATTTTGGTCAAAATTTTCGGTCGTTTTTTTGGTCGATTTTTTTGGGTCAAAATTTTGGCCGAATTTTGGGTCAATTTCTTTGGTCGACAATTAGACTCCAATCCCTGAGAACACACCCATGGCGGATTCGAACCATTTACCCAGCCATTGACTGTGACAACTGTGCGATTTGGATTCGAACTCAAGTTTCCAATTTCAAGTTGCAAGTTTTAAGCTTCAATGTGTGGGATACGTTTGGGGGAGTCAAGGTGATTCTGGGGTAGCGTCTAATCTCATCCCATTTCAACTTTGCTTAGGTCTCGTTTACTTGGACCCCCTTTCTGCCGATTTGCGACTGCCGACTTGCGGCGCAACACTTTGGCAACCATTGCGTTGTTAACTCTCTTGACCTCCAACAACCTTCTTCGTCAGCGAGTTCGTGGCGGTGTTCGTGACAGGGACTATCAGATTCCTGCAACCCGGCGGCATCTGGACGGCCGTAGTGGGAGCAAGGGGTGCAACACGCTAAAAGACTGGAAGTACCGGGCATAAATGTTGCGAGCATACGGGTGCTGAAAGAGAAACCGGGAAACATGATACATAGCTCGCAGAGTTCAGACCAGAGTACTTTTCGATGACACTCTCTTTAACGCAAACGGCGGCAAGCTCTTTGTGGACGATTTTTCAAGTCGGTTCTTATGTAGCCTTCGGGCGTAAACACACGTGGGTGACCTATCTAGACTGTTTCGAGTATCAGACTCCAAAAATTCAAGCAATGATAAGATGATACGACGTGGTGGTGTTTCGAGTGATGAGATGATAAGACGTGGAGAAGGTTGGCCTCGCTCCGGGTGGGCCCGAAAACCCCTACCTGCAGCGAAGATGAACGTGTGCAAATAGGTGTGGCCACTCCAGTAGCTGGCACAGCACGGCAAAGGGTTTTCTGGGTTCGAATTCCGTGTGTGATTTTTCTCAGATTGGCTAACAATTGACCAACTTTTTTGACCAAAATTTTTGACCGATTTTTAGAGTGAAAGTTCGCTTGAAACTCCGGGGTTTTTCTTGAACAAATTTTTTGGCCAAAATCTTTTGACCAAAAAAATTTGACCCAAAATCTTGACCAAAATTTTTTGACCGATTTTTTTTGACCAACATTTTTGGCCAAAATTTTGACCGATTTTTTGACGATTTTTTTTGACCCAAAATTTTTGACCGATTTTTTTTGACCAAATTTTTTGGCCAATTTTTTGACCAAAAAATTTTGACCAAAAAGTTCGACCAAGTTTTCACCAGGTGGCTTTAAGCTAAAAAAAAAGTTTCAGGACCTCCTGGCTATAAGCTAAATAAAAAGTTTTTTGTGGCTATAAGCTAAATAAAAAGTTTTTTGTGGCTATAAGCTAAATAAAAAGATTTGAAAGTGCTATAAGCTAATTAAAAAGCTTTACTTTAGGTGGCTATAAGCTAAATAAAAAGTTAGCAGGTGGCTATTAGATAAAAAGCCCATTGTTATAACATTGTTAGTACTAAAAACTGCCGGTAAAAAGAAATGTTTTGCGGTCACGCTGATTGCGAACAAAAGGGCGCGACCAATGACTGCAGCCGACGCCGGTCGTGTGCCCCCCCTAGCAGCTTGCGCCACATTCCGGACATCCGTAGAACGCCGATTCAGGCTTAGGCTCTGCTCTGCTCACTCGGGTGGGTTCAAAAGAAATGCGTAGTTTTGTCTTATTATTTTACTTGTAAGTTGTCGACAACTTGATTGTGTTGAGGTGTCATTCAGATGTAAATCTAAAGCCGCCCAGGTCAAAATTTGTTAAGCATTGAGTTCTTTTAAGTACATGAACCACATGGATTAGCATGCACTTTCTCGTTGGTCGGCTTACTTATGACGCCGTCACCCATTGCGTCGTCAAGATCGAGTACATGTGGAGGTAGCGGGGCTAGGTCTTCTTGTGATTCCGACGAGCTCAACATCGAGCAGGCATGCTCGGCTTTCACTTTCGAGGGCGTCGGTGTGCCTGAGGAGGTCGGTCTCTTCTGTGGCCGCTAGCCTTCGGTGCCTTCTTCTCCTTCGGTGCATCCCGGTATCGGGCGTCGTCGCTTTCGTCTTCTTCCGCTTGCGGCCGGTGTTTAGCATTGAGTTCTGTAATGTGCAAGTGCCATGAAGGCAGGCGAGCACTGTTCGCGGGCTAGTGTTACTTTATGTCGTCCGTCGGGAGAGTCAACGATGATGAGGATGAGGTCCAACTGGTCATTCCCAGGTCAAGTTTTGCTTCCGCTCGCTTTCGCGGCGCGGGCTTTTCGGGCCGCTTTGGCTGTTGCTGGAGCGATGGGGAAGGAGTTGCTAAGCATTGACTTATTTTGAGTACATGAACCACATGGATTAGCGCGCACTGTTAAGCCCAAAACCTGCCGTGACACCTATCAAAGTAAAAAGGAAAAGTGAACGAAACTGTCTAAAAGAGAATGGGGAGAAAAGCTGCATACCATATCACCTGGCTGCAGCTTCCAACTGGTGAGGATCATGGCCATGTACATGCTGCCCAAGACCATGACGCAGTGGAAGAAGAGGTAGTTCCTGCTCTGTGCTGCGTGCTCGTCATTGTCCTCCGGGTCGCTCAGGCTGTGGCGGTTGCTTTGCTTTTGAAGCGATGTACGGGAGTGGTTTCCGGCTTGGAAGGGGGGGCGGAATGTTAGTTTGGTGTTTGGGCGGCATCGTGTCTCTCGTGTAGGTTTGGTGCGAAGGGGGGAAAAACTCAGTGCAATGCTTAGGCAGGAAAGGGAAAGGGACGCAGGGAGTGTAAGACTCCGCAGGTAGGGTATGGAACCTTATTTTTCACAGCGGTGTTGTGTGCGCCTCGTTCTTCGTCTCGGGTTTCGCTCGTGAACACAGACCAACCCAGGGGGGGCGGTGAATTGGCTCACATAGGGAGTTGGGGCGAAGGAAAAGGCGCTCCGGGTACAGGAACGTGACATTCAACCACAGCTTGCAAAGAGTTTTGGGTTAGAATGCAAAGAATCTGTAGCGATAATCTGCATCGATTAGAGAACTTCACACAGCCTTCAGGGTGTGATTGGTTCAAAGAAAAAGTCAAGTTTTGCGCAGTGATATCAGCTACCAAGACGTGTTCTTACTTCTCTCTTTCTTCTAGGCAGTTCTCGTCAGACAGTACGAAGAGCAGAAACTCCCGCCGAACACGTGAAGCTTGGCTCCCGTGGACCAAGGAGTTGGGGCGAAAGAAACTCAATAAAAACCCCCAAGTGTGTACCTCATCGCCTTTCTCTGCGAGCCGGCGGAGACGGAAGCCCAGGCCACGGACACGCCGACGAAGAGAGATGACAACACGATGGTCCAGGACAAGCCTTCGGTGGAGTCTGTTGCCAAGTGGTTGCATGACCGGTCGTCGTCCCCATTTTTAATAGCCGAGAAGCAGATGACCGTTGTGTACACGAACACAAGCGAGGCCACGAAAATCGAGCCGTGCGGCATCCGGACGGATAGCCCGGTGTACAGCACGCAAAGCACGAGGGTGGCCGTGATGAAGATTCCATTTCGGTCGCACGAGTCGCCGGCGGTGAACTCGACGTACATCACGATCACGAGGGCCAAGCCGACGATGTAGAAGAAGCACGTCAGGATGATCAGGTACCAACCCCACCGCGGCTCGTCCTCCGCCTTCTGCGCCCATGAATCGTTCCATCCGTACACGAAGTCGATAATGAGAATCACCTGCGAGGGGTGAGGGTACGATGCTTTTTCGGGAAAGCGACGGGGGTTCGGGGTTCTAACCTTCGTCTACTAAGTTTTTCTACCAACCTTTGCGCAACTAACCTTTGCACAAGTGCTACGGTGTGCATCGGTCGCGGTAAAAAATGATATTCTAAGGTTTGCGTTCCTACTTACACGGCAAGTAGTGGTAGTTGTCGGGACTTAACACAAAAAGACAGGCTTCGCTTTGGTTGTGCGTGCCGGTTGATCGGATTCCCATTTGTTTTGTACTCTGTCATTTTCAGATTAGGAATTCTGACCAACCGCCAAAACACGCCACCTGCGTCGTTTTAGCCGCGCGCAATACATTGAATTTTTTTGTTCTTAGCTTACACCACCTTGTGTTGTTTTCTCACTCAGGACTTTGACCTGTTGTGTTTGTGTGATTTGTCGTGTAGGGGGTAGACCCGCATAACCTCACGTCCGTTCAACACGTGGTTCGGTAGTTACAGCACTCGGGATCCCTTCTGTTCTTTGTCGGGCAGCATCGTCGAGCATTTCCTTTCAAGCTAGCGCTTATCAGTGGCTTATATATAGGTCTGGTGCTCGGACCAAGTCCGAGCAACCAAAAAAAAAGCACAGAATGATGTCTTTCTTCAACCCTGCTTTCTTCATCTAAGGGGTGTGAGGATAGTACTCCGCCAATCGTTCGGTGGTTCTTCTTGACGAATTGAAAAAAGTTGTTGGACACAAAGGAGAAAACCGTTGCCGCAGCATCCTGCGTGGGGGCGTACCTGGAGGATGAGGAACATTCCGGACCCGACTACGCAGCACTGGGCGTACACCGCGAAGAAGCCGTTGGGGATGAAGACGGTGCCGACGAGGAGGACCAGGAACAGCAGCGTTTTGATGCAGAAATAGCCGGACTGGAAGTCGTTCTTCTGCTCCTCCGACACGCAGCAGCACTCCCGAATCTGCACCATCGCGTGCAGCATGAAGAAGATCGCGCAGGTGAAAGACAAGCGGAAGACGACTTCGTACCCCGTGCACACCGTCGAAACCTCTTTCGACAAGAACCCGTCCGCGGAGTCAGACGACTCCGCGCGCACGGTGCTCGTGCACCCGCTCTTCAGCACCGGGAGCCACTCGAAGGCGCCGCGCAAGCCGTCCTTGGCGAGGAGGCAGATCAAGAAGCTGACCAGCAGGAACATCGCGAACCGGATCCGCGTGTACAAGGGGGGCGCAGGGGAGGACTCGACGACAGAAGACGGCCCGCCGGCGCCGGATTCTCTCATTTCCTCCTCCATTGCGCCGAGGGTGCCGAGGCGGGTTGCGCCGGTGCGGGGCGGGGGGGTTGTGGTGGAGGGGTGTTTTTTCTCGGGCGGCGGTGGTGGTCTTCTCTTTCCTGAAAGCGACAGTTGGAGGGAAGATCTCGGTTTAATGTTCAGACAGAAGGGGGGGATTCGTGTTGGAATCGCCCTTGCTAGTATACATACGAGGATATGCTTGCGGCGGTCTTCTCTTTCCTGAAAGCGACAGTAGGGGAAGATCTTGGTTTAATGTTCAGACAGAAGGGGGGTACTGGTGTTGGAATCGCCCGTTGCTAGTCCCGAGGCTACACTTGTCTTGAGCTTTCGTCAGTGCAACGCGTCCTGAAAGCTGTACTCCCTGCCAGTAAGTCGGGATCACAGTTTGTGCTCACGAGTCGGTCACCCTAGAAGGCCTTGCCCACGTGTTAGACCTTGGTCCACGTGTTGCAAGACGGTTAGTAGACGACGCTGGGTCTGACGTGTGCGGCTTCTGGGCGTTACACCCTAACCTCACCTACGTGTTTGACCTTGGTCCATGTGTTGCAAGACGGGGAGTAGAAAAATGGCGCCGTGTTTGACGTTTGAGCGTTCAACCACGTCAGGCAGGTCAAGCAGATTATTCGAGGACTCTGGATTCCGCACGTATGTGACCACCGCCAAACCAGCGCGACACGGTAAGCGAGCGTAAGTAGAAGGCAGGCGTGTGGCAGTGTGCCTTGGCAAGTTGCCAACGACAAGGGAACGGCCGGGCTAGGTCTCTAGTGGTTTGGATTGGTTTATTTCATTCATACGTCCTGTCGCTGCACACTGTGTGGACCTTTCAGCGGCAGGATACGGCGCGACCCAGAGATCCGGGCAAGAAAGTCTGTCAGGTCGCGTCAGCTCAGCCTAAACAACATTGTTTTCAGGACCACGTTGAGCTTTTATTGTAGCGCAACGATGCAGCGACAACGAAAGATCCGTTCACTGTATGCGGCCGAAGGGGTTGTCAGTCGTTGGCGGTGAGGGGCGGCAGGAACAGCGCGTGATGCACGAAGAGACCAGGACACGCAGCAGAGCCATGGTTGTATTCCGCCGGGTCCCGCGGGTTGCCCGTCCACTCGTACTCCTCCGTCAAGAGCGACGCGACGGTGGTCAACACGCACAGCGGCTGCCGCTTACTGGGCCCAACGCACCATGTCCAGCGTCCCACTGTCACTGGGCAAGCAGCCGCCGCCATCCAGGGGCGAAGGGAACCCGCCCGATTTGCCCGAAGACCCAGATACGCGTCGATCCTCCGCCGACTCGTCGGCCGCTGTGCACACTTCGCCTACTTCGGCGACCCACTGCACCTCCTCCCGGAAGATCGACGTCGCCGGCTCGCTGCCCGCCGCGTTGGCCGGGTCTTCGCACCATCGGTCGTCGGCTGTGAGCAGCCGGTCGGCCAGGAACCACAGCAAAAACAGCGGCCAACACGCACCGCGGCCGCCGCTTGCTGGGTGTACAGCGTCCCACTGTCACTGGGCAAGCAGCCGCCGCCCATCCTCTTCAGGATAGGTTGCCGGAAGGCTTCCGGCTCTCCAACTCGTTTAATGCGTCAGTGTAGTGCGCATGCAGCCTAGGACATTTAGGAGCATCACAGACCTGCTATTGGCTCGCTCTTCCGCGCGCTATAAGTCGCGTGCAGTCCCCTTAAGTAGTGCGCGGCTCGGGTAAGCAGCAAGCCGCCGATCCTGACGGGAGGAGATCAGTCGTTGACTGTGAGGGGCGGCAGGAACAGCGCGTGATGCACGAAGACCGCGGACAGGACGCGCAGCAGAGCCAGGTGGTCGTACTCCGGGTCTCGCGGGTTGCCCAGCGACGCGACGGCGGTCAACACGCACAGCGGCTGGGCGCACGACGGCCAACGCACCGCTTCCGGGGTCCCACTGTCACTGGGGGCTGTCAGTCGTTGACTGTGAGGGGCGGCAGGAACAGCGCGTGATGCACGAAGACCGCGGACAGGACGCGCAGCAGAGCCAGGTGGTCGTACTCCGGGTCTCGCGGGTTGCCCAGCGACGCGACGGCGGTCAACACGCACAGCGGGGGGCGCACGACGGCCAACGCACCGTGTCCGGGGTCCCACTGTCACTGGGGGCTGTCAGTCGTTGACTGTGAGGGGCAGGAACAGCGCGTGATGCACGAAGACCGCGGACAGGACGCGCAGCAGAGCCAGGTGGTCGTACTCCGGGTCTCGCGGGTTGCCCGTCCACTCGTGCTCCTCCGTTAAGAGCGACGCGACGGCGTTCAAGACGCACAGCGGCTGGGCGCACGACGGCCAACGCACCGTGTCCGGAGTCCCACTGTCACTGGGGGCTGTCAGTCGTTGACTGTGAGGGGCGGCAGGAACAGCGCGTGATGCACGAAGACCGCGGACAGGACGCGCAGCAGAGCCAGGTGATCGTACTCCGCCGGGTCCCGCGGGTTGCGCGTCCACTCGTGCTCCTCCGCCAAGAGCGACGCGACGGCGGCCAGCACGCACCGCTGCACGTGCGCCTCGGCGGCTGCCGCCTGCCGGGCGCGCGACGGCCAACGCACCGCGCCCAGCCTGCCACCATCCCTGGAGGGCGGGCAGCCGCCCTCCAGGGACGAAGGGAACCCGCCCGATTTGCCCGAAGACCCCGCACGCAGCCGCGCGGGAGCCGGCGCCAGGTCGTCGAAGGTGGCCAGATACGCGTCGATCTCCGCCGACTCGTCGGCCGCTGTGCGCACTTCGCCTACTTCGGCGACCCACTGCACCTCCTCCCGGAAGATCGACGTCGCCGGCTCGTCGCTGCCCGCCGCGTTGGCCGGGTCTTCGCACCATCGGTCGTCGGCTGTGAGCAGCCGGTCTGTCAGGAACCACAGCGAAAACAGCACCTTCCACCTCGGGTCCGCCGCCGCCCCGCCGTCGGCCTTCTGCTGCAGCGTCTCGATGAGCTGAAGGAGTTCCCCCGCGGTGTCGCTCGCGCCGTTCATGAAGCACTCCTGCGCCTGCCGCACGACTGCCGCGGGGTTCCTCCCCGTGTGGTCGGACCGCGTCCACGCCGCGATCACCTCCGAAATCGCGAGCCTCCCGGCATCGTCCGGGAGGAGCGCCGCTGCGCCGTCGACGGCTCCACCGCGCTGTTCACCTTTTTTCCGGCGGGTCTGCTCCATCTTCCGCACTCGGGTCGTCATGCACGCGCGCTCTAACGCCGCCCTCTGTGCGGTCAGGCTTTCGACGGCGCACACCGCTTCTTGCAGGTCGGCCTCCCCTTGCGCCACTGCATCCGCGTGTGCCTCCGCTGTGCCGTGTTCGTGGTGGTGGTGATGGAGATTGCGAAGAGGGTGCTGCTCTCTCTCCGGGCCCAGGCGACTGCCCGCGATGACGTCATACACCGACTCGGCTCCGCCTCCATCCCCACCGTCGACGGGGGGCTTCGAAGTCCCGCGCTTCGCGCGCGACTTCGGCGCCGACCTCGCCTGCGGCAGCGAGCCGCGGGCCGTGCTGCTGCGGGTGACCGTCGCGCCCGGCGGCGGGGGTGCGCCGTGGGGGGTCTCGGGCCGGAGGGTAGGGGTCGACGATGCGCGGGTGTACCCGTGGCTCGTTGGTGCTGGGGGTTTGCGGGGGGCGGAGGTCGAGGAGGTGGCCTGGTGAGCGGTTTGGCGGAGGCGGGTCAAAGTACCATCGGTGCGCTTGCACACCGTGGCGAGTCTGCGCTGTGCGCTCAGGTCGGCTTCAAGGTCGTGCACGCGCTCGTGGGCCGCTACGATGCTGGCGTCGAGGCTCTGCTTCTCCTTCTCCTGCCGGCGGTGCGTTCGCGCCGCGGTTTCGACCGCCTCGACGCCGTTGTCCGCCGCCGCGCACTCCGCGTCCAGCACCGCCTGCACCCGCTCCATCTCCCCTACGGCCTCCTGCAGCACCGCCGCCAGCCCCCTCCCCTCCCCCGCAGCTCCCCAGACCGGCGACTCCCAGGCGCCGTACCGCCGGCACCACTCGCAGTCGCGCCCGCCTTCCATCCCCCTTCCCCCTTCTCACGCGGGGGGGGCCGCGGTCCGCCTCTCTTCCTGATACGCAAGATAGTTATTCCTCTTTCTTTATTTCAGAATATAGGTAGCAACCGCGTTTGTCTCGTATTAGAAATCGAGACGGTTGTCGTTCCTATCAAGTAGGGACTATTTTGGTTAAGACAGAGAGAGACGAGTTAGAGTGCAGAGACCATCTCTCAAGAAAAGGTAGAAAGGTCGATCAATTGCACCCGCTCCTTCTCCTGCCGGCGGTGCGTTCGCCGCGGTTTCGACCGCCTCGACGCCGTTGTCCGCCGCCGCGCCGCGTCCAGCATCGCCTGCACCCGCTCCATCTCTCCTACGGCCTCCTGCAGCACCGCAGCCAGCCCCCTCCCCTCCCCCGCAGCTCCCAAGACCGGCAATTCCCAGGCACCATACCGCCGGCTTCCCTTCCTGATACAAGATAGTTATTCGTCTTCCTTTATTTCGGGTACTGTAGGTAGCAAACGCGCTTAAATAGAGACGTTGATCGTGTTTTCCCTGTCACGTAGGGATTACACACGTCCGCACACACAACCACAGAGAGAGAGCTTGTGTGCGTTGGTATAGAGCAGAACATCTACTTGGTGACCGGAAAGTAGGTGCAAGATCAGGCAAATGTTTTGGTGCACTGGCTTAGACAGAGAGGGAGACGAGTTAGAGTGCAAAGACCATCTCTCGACAGGTCCATCAATTGGTGTGATCAGTTTCTAGTTGTGCCAGGTCCTTGCCCGGTTGGTGCGGTTCTATGACGGGTGAACCACACCATCCGGGATGCTACTGGGGGGGGCCCAAATACAATATTATTTCGGAATAATATAGGTACGCTGAAATGGGGGTTTCGGTGAGCATTGTTTCGGAATACAATATTATTTGTCCCCAGTGGGGGTTTGCAGGGGGTTCCACGGGCTTCCCCTCGCGAGAGCAGCTTCTTTTTCTAGCGTTATTTGTGGATTAGTTTTTCTAGCGTTATTTTCGAGAGAAGTTCAATGTGGAACACTCCTGAAGCCGAAAGTTCAATCCTACAGCTTGATTTCGCTATCTAAGGCATTTTCCTCTGGTCAGGGATCAATAATTCCTAAGGCCCGCACCCAAACAAAAAGAAATGGCCCGCTTATTTTTTAGCCCGTGGTCCAGCGGTCACCACACCCACATGTGATGCTGAGGGTGCTGGTTCGATTCCTCGGCGGAGTGGTTTTTCCAAAGTCTGAAATGCCATCTGGGGTCCAGATTTTTGGCCACATCGAGTGTAGAAAAGGTGCCATACATGCCGGGGTTCCACCCCACAAAATATTTGCCAAGTTTCCTCCAATGTTGACCTGCAAGTGCCTGCACCCAGACTATCAGCATCCAGACTGTTTGAAACCCCGGTTTTCTCTATCCTTCCCCTCCAAATACAATACTATACCTATTGTATTTGGGCCCCCCCAGTAGTCTTCGATAGTGGCCTTCCTCGAATGACCGGGACGATCTCCGAGGAGAAAGGATGCGGACGCAATTCCAGTCTCGTGTCTCTTTGCAAAAAAGAGCAGCAACGTGGGTCCATCAGGTGGCTGCACGTAGCTCGGGGAGGTTGTCGGCTCCGGGGATGCATCGTCTCTTTCGGCCGGGTTTGCGCCGGGTTCCATGAACCGGTATGGATCACACCAGCCACGCTCAATTGGGGTGATCAGTTTCTAGTTGTGCCAGGTCCTTGCCGTGTTTGTGCCGGGCTGTGCGAATCACACCATCCATCTGGGATGCTAGTCTTCGAGTGACCTTCCTCGAATGACCGAGAGAGCGTGTGCTCCACCACTGCAGGGACCTTCTCCGAGGAGAAAAGTAGAAGGTTCGCTCAATTGGCGTAATATGCCAGGTCCTTGCCGGGTTTGCGCGGGTTACATGAAAGGATGTGGATCACACCATCCATCCGTGATTTTTGTCTTCGGGCGACCGTCGTCGAATGGCCGGAAGCGTGTGTGCTCCACCACCAAACCGAGCTACCAGCTGTTTCCTCCGGCTCGAAGAAAGGGGGGCGGGAAAAGAGGGCTGAACAATGAAGAACCCTCACAACTTTTTAATCTTATATAGGTTGGGGGGGAGGGGTTGGTTTTTTTTTTAGAAGGTCGCTTTTCTTCGTATTCTTTTGGTGGGTAGCATAGCTTGACAACGGAGTCCAGAAGAGGGGGCAAGGCGGGAAAAAAGAGCGAATATGCATTCGCTCTCCGCTTCATCGTAATCCTCCCCGCGGGGGAGTTTCACGACGGGGATAGCACCCCATTCGACTTCTCCCTCGAGGATGTCAGTCCGAGTTAGTGCCATTTTTTGTTTGTACGTGCCGGGGGAGGATTAGCCTGTTAGTGAGTGATAGTGAGTGAATATGATCGGTAGGCTAATCTTCTCCCAAACACGCTGCCAGCGTTCTCTTTCGTGTTTACAATTAATTGTTATTACGAAAAAAAAACCCCCCACACAGGAATTGTTTTTTTTTTTTCACTTTGGCCCGCAAACAGAGGCCGGAAACGTGTTCCTGCGAGTTAATCGAGTTTGCGTGCGTGAGCCCCTCCGGAAAAAGGCCTGCCGCACGGATCGGTGGATGTTATGACTCGAAGGTCTTGTTGCGACAAGGTACTTGCCATAAGAATAGAGGTCTTGCTCTTTAACTGGAAGGTTTTGCCGTCTATAACTACTGGAAGGCCTTGCCCTGCGGACAGAAGGATATCGCTAGGGATCTGGAAAAGTCTTGCCATCAGGTACGCAGGGTCGTGCTTTTTGGAATGGGGAAGGGCTTGAAATACTCGACGTAGCTGCTTCGACTCCGAATGGAAGGGGGGAAATATAGAGGTAAGGGGCAAATACAATACAAACACAATCTGATTTGTTCTTCGCCACACACCACCGTGTGTTGTTTTCTCACTCAGGACTTTTGACCTGTTGTGTTTGTGTGGTTTGTCGTGTAGGGGTAGACCCGTATGACCTCACGTCCGTTCAACACGTGGTTCGGTAGTTACAGCACTTGGGATCCCTTCTGTTCTTTGTCGGGCAGCATCGTCGAGCATTTCCTTTCAAGCTGGCGCTTATGTAAAAAATAAATACACGTTCTGATTTGAACGCCTTGCCGTGTCTCGCTACAACTGGAAGGCTTTGCCACGAATTGGATGCCTTGCCATGTGAAGAGTGGCCAACTGAGAGCGATGACAGGATGCGTACGAAGGCACCGCCAGCTTTTAGAGCTATAGTTCGCTTGAGAATCCGGGAGTTTAGAGTCTCCGGGTGACCTTCGTCGAATGTGTTCTTTTAAAGCGCAAGACACTCCGCCACCGACCGAGTGGCTATCCAGAGACGAAGAAGGCGTGGTTTGTTTAAAAGAGAGAGAGAGAGAGAGACAGAGAGGGGGGGGAGGCTCTGGTATGGAGGCGGGGGTCGTTGGAATTGGTTCTGATTCCGGGGATAAATGGGGGTTGGGAGATGGGGGATGTTTTTTTTTTTTTTTCTCAGGTACACGTTGGCGTATTTCAACAGAACCTTGCGGTTGGTAACAAAAATGGAAGGAGTAGGGGGGTGTGGAGAAGCACCGGCCGCTCTGGGTGGGGGAAAGGGCGCGTCAAGTCGAGGTGCCGGGGGATGGTTTACCTTCTTGTGTTTCGTACGGAATGACACCACCAGGCGTGGAGTATACGGCTTAATTTGACTCAACACGGGGAATTTTATAGGTCAGGACGATCTCAAGGATTGACAGATTGAGAGCTCTTTCTCGATGAATTGTGTGGTGGTGCATGGCCGCTCCTGGTTGGTGGAGTGATTTGTCAGGTTGATTCCGTTAACGAACGAGATCTCGACCCTTAAATAGGTGGGCGTGTCGTTGTAGGGTGTCTTTTGGCATCGGCGGCTTGCTGCTTACCCGAGACGCGCACTACTTCTTAAGGGGTTTAGCTGGGTTTCCGGGATTTTTACTTGATCAGGCCTCGGTCAGTCAGTTCGGTAATGCTCGTTTGAACAGTTTTCGTAGCACAGGAGTGCAAACGGGATGTGCAGAGAACATGGGGGGGGCAAGTCCTGAGCTTCGCTCGTGCCTGATGCGCTGGGCAACTGGATGAACTGTATCGTACTCTGGAACCAGAATCTGTTTGCACTACCGGGCACTGTCGCTTTGAAATGCCTACCACGGGGACCCAAAAAATCAACGTCACGCCGACGATTTAATCTCTCCTGCACCACGTGCAATGTGTGAGGAAACTGAACCACCCGAGGAGGCTGCAAAACACGTCCAGGATTTGTACTCGGGGCACGGGCGGCGAAAGAACTCTAAGGTTCGTGTTTCCTTTTCTCCTACTCCCGCAGTGCGCGGTTTTGGCTGCAGGCCGACAGGGAGGTTTCCATTCACCAGGTGAGCCTAACCCGGGGCGTTTCGTACGCACATTTTCACCTCAGTGTCGTACGACGATGAGGGACGAAGCAACGGGAGGAACTAGTAGGCGACAATTGGTCTCCCGCAATCCCCTGCTTCTCGGCTTGACGTGCCAGAGCCCACCAGGAGGCAGGCAATACATGTAAGTAAAGAGAGAGGGTGAAAAAAGAGGTATTGGCGTGCGCGGTAAACAGAAGGTAGACAAAAAGGGCGAAGGGGTGGTTCGTAAGGTGGGGACGGATTGCAAGAACGTAACGGGGTGGCGGGAGGGGACAAGACGATATAGAAGCAAAAATACTGCAGGGTTTGTGCTGCACAAGAAATGTGGAGAAAGGGAATGTGCACGTGTGTGTGTGTCGTGTGCGTGTGTGTGTCTGTATGTCCGACTCTCCTCAGCATGGAGGTTACGTTCCAGCTTCTTGGTACTGAAACCCGTCTCTTCTCGAGCACGTTTCGGGATGCTTGAAGTTTGCTTGCTTTACGAGCTTGTGTTGTGCGTCGCACTGCGGATGGCCCCGATGGTTTTAGAGTTAAAGTTCGCTTGAAATTCCGGTGTTTTAGGGTCTCCGTGTGACTGTTGATGGATGGGTTCTCTTAGAGCAAGAAAGGGCTATATGGTTACGGGTTGTATATTTGGTGCACGTTTTGTTTGAACAACGGCACCAGCTCCGCGTCAAGGTGACTCCGTGTGCAGCAGGCATTTCTCCAAGGTTTCAGACACGGTGGTGGTTGGGGGGGGGCAGGATTTAAGCTTCGGAAACGCAAGAAAAAAATGAAGGGGGAAGTGGCTCTAGTTCTAAAATTGTTACAAAGAGGCGGGAAATGGGTTTTTTTTTTTTTTTTTTTTTCTCTGCTTCGGGGTTCCTTGTCTTTTGTGGACTTCTGCTTCCTTACATGCGTACCAATTTGGCTCTTTGGAGCCCGCAAGTGCATGAATGAAACTGGGAACTTCGGACCTTTGGCTATAGTTTGCTCTTTGGCCTTTTTGTTTTTTTGGCTCCTCAACGTTCAAAGCTCCGCAAAGGTCTGTCCAGGAAGCCCTGGTATTTTGGTCACCCGTTGCCAAGGTTGGCGTCCGCCGTTCCTCGCATGTCTTCTTCCTGGAAGAGAAAAAGAGAGCGCCTGCTGGCCGTCATGCGTCTGGAATCAGGCACGATAATAGTCAGCGTACCGTACAGGGACCGCCGTTTCGTGGCCGGCGCGCTGCGGGCCGCGGCACTTGTGAGTGATGAAGTCAAGGAAAGGGGGCGGCAGACACCGGCGCCGGTTTCCTCAAACATGAAACAGCCCAGAAACAGGGCTCTTTTGGTGTCGCAACTTCCTCAATCCATTCAAAGATAAAGAAGCCGAGACACCCTTATGGAATTGTCTGGCAATTGCCTTGTGGGGGTGACATCGCCTTGTTTTCTTGCATTCTGCAGCCATTACTTCAGCCTAAACGAGCGTCCGACCACCTTTCCTGCATTTCCGGAGCATTTTATGGCCACCCGAGTGGTGGGTTTCGAGTTTTGGGTTTCTGGCGACGCCCATTTTGGGGTTCTGATGGTTGTCCTCGCCCCCGGACGCGTTCTCCACAAAAGGACAGGCGCTTCGTTTTGTTTGTGCGCACCAGTTGATCGACCATGTCACCTGTTTCCTTGCAGGATTTCCTTGCAGGTTAGGAACTCTGATCAATCACCAAGACACGCTGTGCCTACGTCTTTTTTAGCCTTCGTGATGCATTGTACAGATCGTTAGTACTAAGACTTAAATACTTGCATTGGAAGCCCCAAAAAATACCGTGTACCGATGGTACCTGTCGTGATGTTGTGGTACGAGCGCATTCTCCAAATGAGGGAGGGCTGTGCAATCGATAAGCCACTCCAGATTGGCAGCTAACGTTGCTTGCTGTGCTTGAACTATTTGTGTAAAAGTATTTTTGGGGGGCTTTAAGGCTATGGACGAAAGGAACGGAACGTTCTGGACGTGCGATTTTCATGGCTTCGTTCGGTGGTTTACTAATATTTATTAGACTGGTTCTGGTTTTGGACTGCTTTTGCTTTTTTACAGACACTTTTAGGCTTGAAAGACGACTTTTTCGTGTTACTGATGATCAACAAGGTTGATCGTCAGAGTTGGGCGTGTTTTGGCTTCCGACTGTTTCTTCTTGTCCAAATTTGTAGTTTTCCTCGTTCGGATTCACATGTGGGGACTCTTGGCCAAAAGGAAGAGCGGGAGCCCCCCAGTCAGAAGTTCGGGAGTTCTGCCCACATAGCGAGGCGCGCATTTTCCCTGTGCTGACGTGTGCACCGCCCGCACACTTACCGACTGCTTTGCAATTCCTAATGGTTCTTCGTGAACAGGGGAAACCCTCTTTGCGGGGGCTTTTTCCCCCCTGATTTCGCACTTTCTTTCTAGCGTTGGCTTCGTTCAACTGTTCATGTGCAACCTTTGTATGGAAATGTCTGTTCCGGACAACTATACTATGAAAAAAAGAGAAAGATAGCCGGCTTGTCACCAGCATTCTCCCGTTTACGAGATTTGTTTTCTCGTGCTCCACTTCAAAGTTCTACCCACGCTCCCGTCGTCCGTAAGGGGTGGAGTGACATTACGCGGCAACGTCGCAGGAAGCAGCCGCGTGGGAAGTTGCTGTTCACTCTCACGCGTGGCTAGCGTCTGCCCAGCTACCAATGATTTCTGTGTGTGTGGGTGTGTGTATGTGTGGGGGGATGGGCTTCGTTGTGATGTTGTTCGTTAATACGACAAAAAGAAATGAGTCGGAACTCCATTGTGTTGCTTGCACCCTGCACTGGCAACACAATTCCCCAGGGGGAGAACTTAGTTTAGTGTTCAGGCAAAATCTTGCCTCTCATGTAGGTTTGGTGCATCAAGTCATCTTCGTGGAAACGCAGAGTTTTCTTGCGTTATTTGTGGATTGGAAGGTCGGTATTTTAAAGTCTCCGGTTGACCATAGAGGCTTGAGTATGGATGGGGGTTGAGAAAAGTAAGAGGGTGCAACTCGTTTCGGGTGATGTGTCACTCCGTTGTGAAACCTTGTGAAGTCCCCTTACGCGTTTAGAGGGTGTTTGGGATTGGGTAGGGTGCTACGGTTTCTTATGTGTCTTTTCTTGCCTGCCACGTTTTCTTCTTTCTTTCATTGACGACAACTTCTTTCTTTACCATGGAGGGGGTGATCCAGAAATGTAGTTCTCAAGACAACACACCTTCTTCTGGCGGTGTGACGGGGGCGCTGTTCGACGACGGCGGTGCGTTGTGCACGGTTGGGACTTGAGCGGGCGAGGGTGCCAGCGGCGGCAGGTGCGACACCGACGAAGAACTTTCGGAGTAGTACTGCTGCGAGTAGTCGCACGCATACGGGTTGTACTGCATGTACGAAGACTCTGCGTACGGCTGTGTGAGTGTGTAACGGTTGTGTGAACGAGCGGGTGAGTGAATGAATGAAGGAACGAATGAAGTATAGCCCACTTGTCACTCTCACCAGTCGGCTTTGGGTTTCCGACACGCTGCTTTTGGGTCCCGTGACTAAGCCGGTTCATCCCGATCTTCTGGAACCGCTGTTTATCTCAGTGAAACACGGTCCACCACCGTGGGTCCATCCCAGCGGTTGCGAACAACTGTGTACCACGAAAGAGAGAAGAAGAAGAACACGAAGAAGAAAAAGAAAAAGGAAAAAGGCCGCTCCCGGGTCCAGGAACGTGTCGGTCAACCACAGCTTGCAAAGCTTGAGTCGAGGGCAGCACACTGCCACAACCCCGTCCGCTCTGCCCTGTGGCTGACCGTCTCGACGAGCTTGTGTTCAGTGCAGGCGCCAAACCCCAAGGTGCACGCCTTGATGCTTTAGTTTGGGAAGTCGGTAGCCACTTGGACCGTAGCTCTGCAGTACCGCCGAACACGTGAAGCTTGGCTCCCCGTGTAGCAGGCTTTTCCCGGTACACACTCGTGCCCGCAATAAGGGGAGGTGTCGCTGCTCACCTGCCAGATCCGTCCTGAAGTAGCGCCGTTTTTCGTTGACCGCACTACCCTGAGCCCAAATCCTGGACGGCAAATTTGGCAAATGAACATGATCAGAAGGTCCTGCTTGGGCGGTTCAGTTTCCTCACACAGTACATGTGGCTAAAAAAAAAAAAAAGAAGAGCCGGTGTGCACCAGTATTTTCCCGTTTAGGGCAGACTATTTTTTTTTTTTTTTTGATCCGCGTCCAGGGATTTATAAGGGGATTTCGGCCTAGAGCAAGAGTCCATGTAGATGGACGGGTACCCGTCTTTTGCACCGGGGTGCCGAGCACGTGTTTGTCGACCCCCCAGACCCCCCCCCCCCAGTGGTGGTCCAGCCTGTCCAGCCCCCCCAGCCAGCCCTGCAAAGTCGTTGAGGGCCCGAAAATTAGTGCCACCACTGTCCTCCACTGTGGATCACTATGCACCACCATGCGCTATCGTGTCACTGTGCACACCGCACTAGCGTGGATCACTGTGCATCACCGTGCATCACTGCGCACCGTGTATAGATTCCGAGCCAGATGTTCCAGAGGGTGGAGGGTGCAGCAGAGAGGTGGGAGAACCAGCAGTTGTCCGGCAAAGGGCGCGTGAGGGGGAAAACACAGCAGTTGGATTACAAGGAAGAGTTGGAGAATAAGGGCATGGGGCGTCGTGCCAACTGCTCTCTCTTTACGAGGACCGCCGACACGGCATCGAAGTACACCGAAGCCTTTGCGAACTTCAATAATGTTCGGCGTACGTTCGTGTACCGCAACGGGTCCTCGGCTTCGGGCTCGGGCTCTGGAGCTGAACAACGTATGTTGCCCTAGCATGTCCTTCCTTTTCCCCGGCATTGTCCCGGCCCCATCCTGAGTTGGGCGTGATAGAATCCACCACTGCGGTTGGAAGTTCGGCTGTGTCTCGCCGGGTTGGGCCGCTTGCTCGCCTCCATGACCCCCCCCCCCCTTATGACCCCCCTGGGACCCCCTATGGACCCCCCCATGACCCCCCTATGGACCCCCTATGGGCCCCCTATGGGCCCCCCCATGACTGCTGTGGTAGCCTACCCACACCCGCCAGCCCGTGGGTTTTTTTTTTTTTTTGGAGCGCGGGACACTGTACTCGACATGTTAGTACAGCGGGGCTGCCGGTATCCGGTTGCTTCCGGAGCGGGAGCCCAAAAAAATGCTTCTTCAGCACACAGTGAACGCCAGTCTCACTGCGACCTGGGCTGGCCTGCTAGCAAGCAGGTCCGACCAGGTAAAAAAACCCGCGATGCAGTGACACTACCCCCTGCACCAGGGTGGACCGCTTCGTCCGGTCGCGCCCCGCCAGATGAAATGACTATTCTTGCCACCCCCTGGGCTACCTGAAAGCTCAATTGGTGGAAGAAGTCCTGGCAGGCGGCCGAAGCGGTCCGGTCTTCACGGAGGGCGCTTTTGCGAGCTATTTGCCGCAACTCCGTGAGTGCTCCAGGACACCACGCTCCGAAGGTGTCCACGACTAGCGGGACAGCGAGCCATTCCCGAGGGTTTGGCTCGTTGTCTATTATGCCGCGGTACTTACCTTCTTTAACAGCTGTTGCGTAGGCTGTCGCCGCCCCCCCTGGCTTCTCCGCCGCCCGCTTAGCGTACTGGGGGTTCGAAGGCTGCAGGGGGAAGGTGACGGCGACGTCCAGCACAACGGTGGTGCCGTCCCGGACATAGCTGATGTCCGGGCGCTTTTTTTTTTTTTTTTGAGGATGGACGGGTGACCCGCCCATCTAGACCGGCGTATAAATCCCTGTCCGCGTCCTAGCGCGCGGAAAATTTTGGGAAACCGTGGAAAAAAAAAAATAGTTGAAAAAAAAAAGTTTTCTTTTTTGCTGTGGGAAGGGCACAACAGGGTGCCATGGGGGGACTCCAGATGGTCACTGAAGTCTGCGCTTCGGCTGCGACCCCGCTCGTGGGGCCAACAACGACACGTCAGCGGAACGCCGGATTAGCTCGCTGCGAATCTCTAATTTGTTTTGACCCCCTGACCTATCTGTTGCTTCAGCACCACGAAAGCTGTGACGCCGGCAAAAAGCACACCCGACACCGACCGAGAACAAACCGGAGAACCCGCCCCGCCTGCCGAGCCTTCCCGGGTGAGAGAAAGCAGCCTTCAGCAGTTTCACTTTGACTCTTGGGATGTCTGTGCAGGCCATGGACTCCGTGCAGTACCGGGAGGTTCGGTACGTTGTGAAGCAAAAGTTCCCGCAGCTCGAAAACCTGTCAACGCCTTCGACCTGCTGATGAAAAAGAGCAAAGCCCGCGTGAAGCCGCTGCAAGTGGGTGAAACGAAGTCGTGGATAGTGTTGTTCAACAGGCTAGTCCAGGACTACCCCATAGAATTCGACAGGGCCCTCCTGGTCGATGAAAAAGGGCATCCGTTCTATCAGGAAGTGGCCAAGACCCTTCTCAAACTTGATGGGCTCCCACTTTCTGTGCAGCTGTTGCAGTAGTGTGAGGGCACCAACAAGGTGAATGCCCAGCGCCGTACCGCCGACATCCCCGGTGCACCCTTCAGAACCTGCAAGAACAAGAAAGTAGCTTGAAAACTGTGTTGGCCTCGTGGGTCGCAGAGCTGAGGTATTCTCAGCATCCACTGCACGAAACTGCAGGAAGTGAGAGATGTGGTGTGTACCCGTATCGTCACGCTGCAAGCGCATAATCAACAGCGCACTGAGCAACGCAGTGCGGGAGTTCCATCCAGAAACCCTGTTTGCGACTGGGAGCAGTCCATCGTGAAAGCGGAGGGGTCTTCTTCTTGGGGAGAGCTGGAAGGGCATTCGCCGAGGCAATTCGAGCCGTTTTCACTGGACACCGTGTCCGGCCTCTCTGACGATCGCCGTGCTAGACAAGGGGTAAAGACGAGCTTCCCCTTCGGTGTCCACAAATACAACGCTGGGGAGTAAGCGCTTGGTATTCAAGCTGCACCAAACGACCGCCGCTACAGGAGGATGTCGTCAAGGCGTTCAAGTCGTGCATCGGGAAGGGGAAAAGGTTCCACACCCGGGCCATGAGGATGAAATTCGTCGAGGTCTGGAAGTCATCTGGGGTTCCGCGTACCATCCTCAAGACGATGTACATGTTCGCGACTGGGGATGCGAACCCCCTGCGCACACGAACCTAAAGCCACCTGGCTGAACTCCTCACAACTAATTTCACCCCAGTGAGGTTGCATTCCGAAGCTTGTCAAAAGAGACCAAATACGACGGCTACTGGGACGACATGGGCCGCGTTCTTGAGAAGTGCGGTTCTGTCGTGGACGAGAGGCGTCATGGAGAAGTTTCACGCCTCACGTTTGAGGCCCCCGCAAGCATCCGGCTTCTCATGGAAGAAGTGCAGAAGCGGCTTCCGGCCGATGCCCACGTCCCGTCCAAAACGTGGGTATGGTGCCAGTTCTAGCCGAGTACGCCGAAGCACGGTTGCTCCCAGGCAGTCGCAAGGCCCACGACTAGACGCCCACTACTGTCGGTGGCAGCAGCTCTACGCCGAAGGCTCACCTGAAGGCTCGCCTGGTCCCTCCTTACAACAAAAAGCCTGAGCACATGCAGACGACGGTTATTTCCCAGTGCAAAAAGTCGTCGAAGAATCAAAGTTAGGGGCGCGTACCCCTCCGGGCCCCCACCCCCCGACCGCTTGCCACCAAGACCACCCCCCTCCACACAGGAACCCACAGGCCAGGTGACTTGCCAAACTATTTAAAAAAAAAAAACTATTTTTTTTTTTGCGCGCGCGCGCGAAAAATTTTCAGGGGTCGGGGGACGCGGATCAAAAAATAGAAATAGTCTGCCCTTACTCCACTCAATCTTGCATTAGTGGGAGTCATTGCGCATGCAAATGAGTACCACACTTTGCCAACTTTCCGCTTTCCGTGGCTCCAGCAGAAGGGCCACTTTTGCCGCTCTCGCGCTTCAATACCGGGTGATCGTTAGCCAGGAGAGGGGAATCGCGAACGATTCTTATGCGTCGATTCGTGCTTGGTGGCAGCCACGTAAAACTGCGGCCGTTCTTTCAAGACGTGGGCGGTGGCGGGCGCAGAAGTGCTGCGCATATTGATGAACAGACTCAAGCAGCGAAGGAGGCGAAAGAACATACGTCCATGTCCGACTGCATCGAGCGCATGCCGTTCGGGGCGAACTGGTTCGGGTGGTTCGAAAGCATGTGCGGCAGCATTTCGGGCGTCATCTGCTGCTGGTGGGGCGCGAACCTCTGCGGCTGCTGCTGCTGCGGCTGCTGCTGCTGCACGTGCATGTGAGGGCCTCCGGTCATGCGGCTCATCCTGCTCTGCACCTTCTTGTGCATCTTCGCTCCGTGGGCCGAAAGCAGCGCGACCATCTGCGGGGTTTTGTTTCAGTACTAACAATCGTGCGGGTTGCCCTTCCGTGTAATGTGCAGGCTAAAAAGACGTAGGCAGGCGTGGTTTGGTGGTTGATCAGAATTCCTTACCTGAATACAGGGTAACATACAATGTGGGAAAACGATCAACCGGCACGCACAAACAAATTTATTGGGTCAACCCTTTATGAAAAGGCGAGGTCCCGAGGAGTTCGGACACTGGGCCTCCAGAGCAAAGACACGTCAAAAAGGATCAATGTTTCTGCGGTGAAGAGATGTGTTTTGAAACCTCCGAGGAGCACTAGGTTTCCCATTTTGGAGCCGTAAAACTCTCGAGTTTGACCGAGCTTCCGGGCTCCGGGCCGGTGTCCTGGCGCAAGAATTCCTCTTTGGAGAAGTGGGCACCACTCTTGCGCCTGCCATTGCGTCGATCTTGCCGACGCAATGGCGACAACGACGTCACAAACTAACCTAGCCCGTGAGAAAGTGCATGCTCATTCATGATGTTCATGTACTCAAAAGATCCCAGTGCACCCCATAGCGTATGACCCCATAGCGGATGACCCCATAGCGTATGACCCTGAAAGTTCGCCCGAGACCTCAGGCTCGGCAAATAGACTGACATGCAAGGTTCTTGGGTTCTCGATCGGTGAAAGGAAACGAAAGGAGGCAGACGTTGACACTTTCGACCATCTGGTTCAGGAGCTCGTCGGGGCATGCTTCGATGGCCTTCTGCACGACGAAGTTGCCGGTGTCGGAAATGGCGATCGGAACCCTGTTCGGGTCGCTGAAGATTTTTTCGACCAACCCCGTCTTCGTGTGCTGGGGCGTGTTTTGGTGGGTCAGGATGGCTTCGATCACGTACGACGCGTGTTTGTGCGTGGCGTACTCCTTCAGGTCGCTGCAGATGAGGTTCGCCGACAGCTGGATGAGGGAAGGCCTGTAGTCGAAGCACTTCGACACCAGGTAGTTCCCTGCCGGGTGCGCGATGAGCTCCCGCAGGTGGAACTCCACCTTGTTGTACACCGTGCTGCAGTCGATGAACATCTGGTTCGCCATCTCGAGATTGGACTGCAGCTCCGTGCACTGCTTGCTGTTGTTGACCAGCTTCATCAAATTGTGCGATGCGAAGACCATCTTCTCGTCGAGTGGCAGTTGGAACCACGGTCCCTGTGGAAGAAAATTTCGCTTGGAATTCCACCCACCACTCTGCTCTTTTATATTTGTGATGGCGATGCTCTCTGTCGGTTCTAAGAACTTGTAGCTGGCAGCGTACTACATGCAACCTACCGAAACAGGTGGTTCCGCCAGTGCACACAAACACAGCATCGTGGATGTGATCTGAATGTGGAAGTAGGTGTGGAAAAGATGCCCATGTGAGACCCAAAGTGTGGATGCCTCCAAGCCGGAAGTGCGACTGGGAGAACATAGCACGAGTCTTTGGTACACCAAAACACGCTGCCTACGTATTTTCAGTCTGCACAATTACATTGAAGAGGCAACCCGCGAGATGGTTAGTACTAAAAAGACACACCTGCACGGCGTTGGTGCCCGCGGACAAGTTGTTAAGGTGGGCCGCGGTGAGCGGCGGCTGGTGCGCGGGCTGGTGCCACGACGTGGTGCTGGCAGCGACGGACGACGTCGGCGAGTTGATGACGGGCGCCGGCGCCTGGTACGGCTGGTTCCGGGGCGCCGGCGCCTCGTCGTGCCGGCTGCGAACCTTGGGCAGCAGGTACAAGACTTCGCCGTTGACGCACTGCAGGTCGATCATCGTGTCCGACAGCAGCGGCGTGGCGCGCGCGATGTGGAAGGAAGCGTCCTTCAGGCCGAGGGCTTGGGCGGTGTTACTCTTCAGCGTCTCGAGTGAGCACTGGCTGTTGAACGGCATCCACGCCATGGTGCCATTCGGGTGCACGATACCCACAGTCTTATGCGACGGCGCCGGTGCCTGGGGCTGGGGCTGTTCATACGGCGACTGCGTGAACGTCCCGATCGAACTGCTGTTGAAGTCACTGTTCGGACCTTCGTGCGAGCTGCTCACAGACGCTTCATCGGGCAAAAAGGGCATGTTGTTGTTGTTGTTGTTGGATATGGTCGTAGTTGTGGTTGTTGGTTTGATTGCTCCCTCTACAAGGTCTTTTTTGTTGCTTCGACTGAGTCACGGGGGGGTTTCTAGCTTTGATTTGCTTGCGGTTTTGTGTTTGGTTTCTCTTTGGAGGAGAGGTTGCGTTTGGTCCTGTATGTTTTGTTTTGGCTTACGAGTCGGTCTTTGGAGGAGAGGTCGCGTTTTGGTAATGGATGCTTTGTTTTGGGCAACGAACCGGTGAGCAGGCGACGCGCACAATCAATCCGGGGAAGTTTCGTTTTCGGGAACTGTCTGGCAGTTGTCGGCTGCTTGCGCAGGTCTTCGCGCCACAATACCATGCACATGGCACCCGGGATTCACACTTCGCGTCGAGTTCTGCGACGAGGAGCGGAAAGAGTACAACATCAAGCAAGGCGGCTTGGACTACACACGCGACACCGCACCTGCTTTTTACAGTGAAGGCTCGCTTGAAACTCCGGGTTGTAAAGCCTCCGGGTGACCTTCGTTAATATGGGAAGATATCCTTTGTGCTCTGAGTGTCGTAAGAGTGGTGGTTACACGAGGTAAGAGAATCGGTGGGTACCTTCGTTGTTGGTCATTGGTGGTTTCGGCCATTATCCACATACCTTACTTACGGTAGGTCCTTCTCAGTATGGTGCCGTAGTAGGTGGCTGTCTGTTTTCTTGGCGTCTCTTTTCGTGAATTTTTGGTCGCGCTACCCCAACGTCGCCATGCGGTCAAGGCTCTGGACCTCCTCTCTGTGTGTCTCCCGACAACGCTTTCGTCGCCAAGGCACCAACAACTCGACCAGCGCGATCTTACGAGAAGAGCTGTCAAAACGGGTTTTTGCCTAGAGGCTTTTCGTGTTATTCTGCAGATGCTTCGAGCTACATATTGTGTCGATGTTGTCATTCGGCTTCGTAACCCTGGAGTCATCGCCGCTTGACGCGTGTAGCGCGGGCGCCTTGCGGTAAGGCACCAGGGTACAACTCGGTGGGCACATGGCTTTTGTCCGACGTCTACACGCCAGACGCCGAGTCCGAATTATGAAAGTCCAATGTAAAGTCTTGCGATTCATCGTGGGAATGTATTTCAGCGTAACGACCAAACAGCAGGACATTGGGGTTTTAGCAACACAAAGTCTAAAATTGGGGGCACGTCGTGTGTGCACATGTAAGCACGGACATCAGAAATCAGAAAGACCCGTGCGTCCTTTGGGCACTTCGACGTTCTCGATGTCGCACATCTCGGAACTTTTGGCCAGAAAAAGGTAACTTGGGACTTGTGTCTAGTCACTCACACACGCAAGACACACACGAAGCACTCAGCCTGGGCTTTTCAGCTGGGACAGGGTGATTTTAGAGTGAAGTACAGCCGGTCCCCTCGATCCCACCTCCCCCCAAAAACAACCGCAAGCTGGATTCAATTGAACCGTCCGGCTCTGGAGACGACGCAATCGCAATATAGGGATGAGGCGCCCCTGATTCGAAGCGAACCCCCCCGCAGGAAGGACACCCAGGAGATGCTCCTGGCGCTGGCAGAATGGTGCTCGGCGAAGCGGTGGTCCGAAACCGGCAAGGAGGCCTCCATCTCGTGTTTCGAGCTCGCCGTCAATTTTAAGCTGCACAGCGGCCTGACGCTCACGCCGGCCGGCACACAACGGAGGCAGGAGAACATCGCACAGCGGCAGCCGAAGGAGCGGTGGACCGTGGCGGACACGCTGCCGGGAGAGGAGACGGCGGCGTTCTTCGACGGCGGCAGTCGGGGGAACGCGACCAACGGCGCGGTCGTGGGAGCCGGGGCGGTCTTCTACGACAAAGGCGTCAAGCAGTGGGAAGTTGAGAAGCCCATTGCCGGGAGAGCGACGAACAACGTAGCGGAACACGTCGGGTTCGGCGAGATTGATGCGGGACCCCGTGCCGCCGATGCCCCGCACCATCGTCGTCAAGGGCGACAGCGAACTGGTCATTGGGCAGATAAAGGGCGCGAAGAGGTGCAACGAAACCACCGGTGGATGCCTTTGGCTCCGGGAACGATGCAGACCGCGGCCAGACACGATATTCAATGGGAATTTCAGAAGCACGAGACTCATCAGGTCGTCGAACGCATTAGCGGGCATGGGTTCGCCCTTGCAAATCAGCAGTTGAGTGTCGCTTGAAAATATAATCTCTCAGGAATGTGCACCGGCTCGATCGTCGTCCGTCGGTCGTGCAGCTTCGCCAACAGGTTCTGCGCCTGGTCCATGTGTTCTGCTCTCGTCTCCTCGAAGGGAGGCCGGCAAAAATGGAGAAAAAACAACGGATTGATGACCCTCTCAAGCGGTTAGGTTCGAGGGCGTGCTGCTCGTAGCAAGGGCAGAGCTGTGTTTTTTTTTTTTTTTGCTTGCGAAACGAGGAGCGCACAAAAACGCGAACGAACGCGTGCCACACCTTTCCGCTGCAAAAGAAACCGAAAAGGAGAGCTGGGGAGACGGAGAGTGCTCCAAGCGCTTGAAGTGTCTCTTCCGTCCGCTGTTGCGTGGTTGATGCCGCTTTTTTTTTGCTTTCTTTTCGTTCGTTTGTTCGTCTAGGCAACCCTTGGGTGACTCCTTTGCCGTTTTCCGGCAATTCTTCTTACGCACTCTCAAAAGGGGAAACGCGCTGTAGCAACAGGGAAACCTGGGGGGTTGGACGGGCGCAAGTGTTTCAACAAAAAAAAACGACCCATTTGGAGTTGCATTGTGTCTTCCCTCTTGTCTCCGTCGAGAACAAGCCGGGCGGCCCCTCGACTGTTTTGGTTTTACTTAGGGTGTAAGTTACGAAGAGATCCAGGGTTTTAAAGTCGCCGGGTGACCGCTATCGTAAAGGTTCCTTTAAAGTATCGGATACTAGTGTGCGTATCGTATCTGCGGTAGTGGCAGTACGTGTGCTTGCGCGTATCTCTTTGTTGCCTATTTGGGTCTTTTTTTTTTTTTTGTGCGCGCTGGCGCAAGGGCATTGGCTGACGCATGATATTCGAGTCTCCAGTTGACAGTTCAGGCGGGGGGTAAGGTGTGGAAGGGCGGGTGACGGCGGTGTCGGTCAGGTAGGCCTTGCTTTTCTGCCATTCACACAATGCTGGCGACATTTTGAGCCGATTCACCTACCCGGGTCAACAAGCGGGTCAACACCATCCCAGCAGCGTAGCTAGGCACAACAGAGTTCGGTGCATGCGTAACATCAGCAGGTCGTGGTTTGCTCGAGTGAACCCAGACTCTCCAAAAGCGGGTTTGCCATTCCAGTCGCTGCTGCGCAATCGTCAAGCCACCCAAGAACCAGGTGGTTGGGGGGGGTGTCGTTGGACGGGAAGAAAAAAATTCCAGACCATTGGCTGGCATTTCATCTTGCCCCTACGCAATGTAAGTGATAGGTTTACCCTGGATGGTTTGTTTTCTCGTTCTTTCTTGCAGTCATTGCACCAAGAAGTATCCCGCAGACTTTACGTCAGCGAACACAAGGCGCAGACAGACCAGTATGCAGAATTCCACCCGGAAATGGGGTGTGAAATAGGGTGTGCAAACACCCTATTTCCGGGTGTCCACACCCTATTATTATACCGGGTGTGGTCACACCCGTTGAGACCGGACTTTAGCTCGAGCAAAGGTTGCTGGAGTTCACCGTGGACGCAGCTAACCGGATGTGGCGCTAGCAGGAGGTGCTGCCATCCAGCAGCTGCATGTATGCAGTCCGAGTGAGATTGCCCGCTCCCGCGCCTGAGAGCTTCATTTCCGTTGGGAAACGAGAGGCCTCTCTTGAGTCGTTTGTCACTGCAAAGAAGTCAGTGGAAACGATGCAGTACAAAACTCCGCAAGGAATGAACCCCATGAGGGGACTGAGGCCCTCACTTAGTTGTCCTTCTCGCAGAGTCCTATGGTTGATATTATAACATCAAGGGTTGGGGTATTTTGAAGTTTAAAGGACCGGTACCTTAGAGTCTCCGGTTGACCGTTGAGGCTGGGGTCAAAATGTTAAAGGGGAAGAAGAAGGGAAGGGGATGCTGTGTCGCTCGCCTGATGCCGTCGCACCGCAACGACAATCGGATGTGCCGTTAGTAGAAGATCGCTGTGTGTCTGACATGAGTGGCAGTGGGCTTCGCACCCTAACTCTCCCGCGGAATAGAGCTGCCGTTGCACAACAATACAAGTGGTTGTTCCCGTGTGCTGCCTTTTCGTCACTCGCAGCGCAACCCGTAGAAGGGGCTGTGATCTCGCGATTGGGGGGATGGAGGGGGGAAATCGCGGTGGAACTCCAAGGGAAGTGGCCCTCGCAGAATGCAAGCGGCTGTGGACGCACGCCCACCATTGCTGCATCCCGCGTCGTGGGGTTTCGCGGCGTGGACCATGCAGAAATTCCCTGCCACCAGTCGCGACGCAACGAGCTGCGGATCTCGTGCGGTGCGGTGGGAAGGATGGGGGATGCCCTCGCAAAGTGCAAGCGGCTGTGGACGGGCTCACTACATCACTTCATGACGACCTTTCCTCCGCGAACGGCGCGGAAACGCCCCCCGGTTGATGGGGGGACCCCAAGGGGAAAATGCTCTCGTAAAACGCAAGTGGCTGTGGACGTGCTCACCACATCACTTCATGATGACCTTCCTCCGCGAACGGCGCGGAAGCGCCCCCCGGTTGTTGGTCGCAACGCGCCAACAAGTACGGATCGGATGGTGTGGGTGGAACCCAAGGGAAAAATTCCCTCGCAAAATGCAAGTGGCTGTGGATGCGTGCCCGTCGCTTCTTCGCTTCGTCGGTTGCTTCGGCGTGAGTCGCAGCACAGTATGTACGGAAGCTGCGTAGACGTACCGCCGTCGTCATGTGGCGAGTTGCTCGACAGAAGACAAGCGGGCAGCCGTCAATCGACCTTACTTGGACTCGCGGGGTCGTCGCCTTGCTTCTCCACAATTTCGTTCAGGAGTCGGATCGTCTGCTCCAGTTCTTGCTGTCGTCTGAGCGACTTCTGCGACTCCTCCCGTTTGAACTGTGTTCGAGTGTGGTAAGCGGTTGCTGGACCCGAAAGACCGAGGTGAAAAGCGGGTCGACTTGGGAAGTTGCAATGCAGAAACCCGTGCCACTCGCCGGACCTGATGACAAGAATAAACGCTAAAAAGCGGCAGCGTGCGGCGGAGCAACTACGGACGAATTGTTGCCGCCGAGGTTCTGGAGTAGATAGGCGCTCAGTTGCTGTAGCACGGACGCGCGGCGCATGGCTGGGAGCAAAACAAGCACACTTTCTTAACTTTTTGCCCATTATAGAACAAACATGTAACTCCGACAAAATTGTCGGGGGAAATCGGGGGAAATCGGGGTAAATCGGGGCGGAGTTTGTTCAGCCAACGGCTTTCCGCTGAAGAACAAGGAAGTCCGGGACGGGCTGAACAGGCGGCGGCTACGATGAAGATGTTGTTATCTTCGACAGCTCGTGCACAGCTGTCCGATCGAAGTTCGACTTCGGCGCACTGGTCAGCCATGCATACCGAAGAACCCTGAAGAGGGCCTATACAGAGCACTCGAATGACGGCATCTTCGTCAGTCTTCGGTTCCTTCACCCAGCAATGGTCCTCCTTGAGCGAACCAGACGGTGCCTCTATCGAGGCAATGCGTGCTCTGTTTGCCGCGAGCTTCACCGGTCAGTGCTCACGCTGACAAGCACCCGCGGTACAGCCCACGACTATTGAGCATCCTACACGGGAGCATCCGCGGCACCGCAGTGCTTCGCTAAAATGTGTCTCAAGCTTACACCGACTGACACACGCCTTCAGTACACTGAACATACTCGGAGAGAATAAAAGACGCCGCCGGTTGAAGCCGGTCATCATCGCAATGCGCGGTACTGATGGTGAATGATGGTTGAGTGCCATGAGACATCTTCAGAGGAGTCGGACTTGGTGAGTAGGTGTCATGGCCCGTGAGAAATAGCCGGAGAAAAATTATTCTGAGAGTATCCCAGTTTCGAAACACGTCGAAATAGTTATTTAATGCGATGTATGCACTTGTTTTTCCACCTCTTTGCTTTGCAGACAGGTAGAGTCCAACTATAAATACCCCCGATTTCCCCCGATTTTCCACCCATTTCCCCCGATTTCCTTACCGAGTTTCCCCGATTTCCCCCGACAAATGCACACAACAACAAGGGTTGCCAAGTCTACGAATCAGCTCAGCTGTGTTTAGAGTTATAATTGTGTTTCGCAGGAAGATGCGTGCAACCAACGCGGAGGAGTCGGTTCTGCAACTGGGCATCAACGCTGTTGACAACGGCAGCAGAAAGTGACGAGCCTATGAAATCCATTCAAGAATGGGGTGAATTGCCAAAACAGTACCGTTTCCTGAGTTTGTGCCCAAAACTTGGGTTCCAGACTTGGGTCCCAAACTTGGGTCCCCCAAACTTGGGTTGGTCATCAATAGACGACAACCAGTTCAACTTCAAGCGTAGCTGCCAGAGGCCCAGACTAACACTGTCAGAGATTCAGACTGCACGCAGCCTGACAGCAGTCTGAGCAGACCGCCCGGTCTGTAACTCTGTTCGAGGCGTTTCCGTGGCATGATGACATAATCCAGGTCCAGGACCAGTCTGGAAACCAGGTTACTGGCCTGGCGCTACCAGTAATAATTAGGCCCAGACTTCAGACCGGGCCCGCGTGGACCGAAACTTGAACCCAAAACCTGACCCAAAACTTGGACCAAACCTGGACCCGAGTTAGGAACCAAAATTTAGACCCAAGATTTTGGACCCAAAACGCAGCCTGGAGGTTGGGGTATCGAGTCCCCGAAGTGACGATTTAGCGATGTTCTATCATACTTTGCGGGCTAATTCCGATTATAGAACTGTTTTTAACTTTTTGCCCATTATAGAACAGTCGCTAACTTTGTGCCCATTATAGAACTGTTTTCAACTTTTTGCCCATTCTCGATAACTGTGTGCCCATTATAGAACATTCCGCTAACTTTGTGCCCATTATAGAACATTGCTAAATCGTCACTTCTGGGACTCGATACCCCAACCTCCAGGCTGCCAAAATCTTGGGTCTAAATTTTGGTTCCCAACTCGGGGTCAGGTTTTGGGCTCAAGTTTCGGTCCGGTCTGAAGTCTGGGCCTAATTACTGGTAGCGCCAGGCCAGTAACCTGGTAACCAGACTGGTCCTGGACCTGGATTATGTCATCATGCCACGGAAAAGCCTCGAACAGACCGGGCGGTCTGCTCAGAGTCAGACTGCTGTCAGGCTGCGTGCAGTCTGGTAGTGTTAGTCTGGGCCTCTGGCAGCTGACGCTTGAAGTTGAACTGGTTGTCGTCTATTGATGACCAACCCAAGTTTGGGGGACCCAAGTTTGGGACCCAAGTTTGGGACCTAAGTTTGGGACCCAAGTGTGGAACCCAAGTTTGGAACCCAAGTTTGGAACCCAACCCAAGTTTGGAACCCAAGTTTGGAACCCAACCCAAGTTTGGAACCCAAGTTTGGAACCCAAGTTTGGGACCAAGTTTGGGACCCAAGTTTGGGACCCAAGTTTGGAACCCAAGTTTGGAACCCAAGTTTGGAACCCAAGTTTGGAACCCCCAAGTTTGGAACCCAAGTTTGGAACCCAAGTTTGGAACCCAAGTTTGGGACCCAAGTTTGGGACCCAAGTTTGGGACCCAAGTTTGGGACCCAAGTTTGGGACCCAAGTCCGGAACCCAAGTTTTGGGCACAACCTCAGGAAACCGTACTGTTTTGGTATTTCACCCCATTCTTGAATGGATTTCATAGGCTCGTCACTTCCTGCTGCCGTTGTCAACAGCGTTGATGCCCAGTTGCAGAACCGACTCCTCCGCGTTGGTTGCAAGCATCTTCCTGCGAAAAACAGCTGATTCGAAGACTTGGCAACTCCTTCAGCCGACTTTCACCCAGCTTTTCTCGGACCCAAAACTTGGAGTCCAAGTTGGACCCAAAGTCGCGGCCAAGATTTGGACTAAATCCAACCATTGGACCCAAGTTTGGGAACAATGCTGGTCGCGACGATCGAGACGTGAAAGCAAACATCACGTGCGAAGAGTAATAAACCCGTGTGCAGGTCTCTTCTACCACGCCGGCGATGCAGAGTACCGCCTGCGTGCTAACACAAACTTGAACTTACTCTTGCCACGAGTCTTGGCAAACTTGGGTCCAAAGTTGGGAAAAGTAGGCACAAACTCAGGAAACCGTACTGTTCAAGTTTTGAACCAGATTTAGACCAAAACCCGTCCTGAAGGTTGTGGTATCGAGTCCCCGAAGTGACGATTTTTGGCGAATGTTCTATAATGGGCAAAAAGTTAGCGAATGTTCTATAATGGGCACAAAGTTATCGAGAATGGGCAAAAAGTTAAAAATAGTTCTATAATGGGCACAAAGTTAAGAACAGTTCTATAATGGGCAAAAAGTTAAGAATAGTTCTATAATGGGCACAAAGTTAAGAAAATGTGCTATAATGGGAATTAGCCCCATACTTTGCATCCTGACAGAGTCTGGCTGAGTCTCGCCAGAGTCCACCTGATTCTGGGCGATTCAGGCAGACTCAGGCTGGACTCATGCAAACTCAGGCTGGGCGTATATATTAGTGTTCGGGTCACTTCAGTGGGGCAGTGGGGGCCAAGAATCGCAAGGATTAAAACCTAGCCACCTGGAAGGGACTAGCGATCTTGTGCTTTAGGCACCACCTCAAGAACCACATCACAAAGCTGTTGAGCACGATACATGTAAATCCCAATGTCAGGTGTTCAAGTTTCGTTTGCAACACTCAAATTTTGTCTGAAAAGGAGCACTTTGGATTTCGTGTGTGGGGTCCCAATTTGTTGTCTGATATCCCATGCACATCTGCAAGCTTACTGCCAGAACCTCAGTGACCAACCACTGAAGTAACCAGGTGCTGCAGTAGTTCAGTACCAGTACAGTAGTTCAACAGTGCAGCCCGCCCAGCCTGAGTTTGCCGGAGTCCACACTGAGTCTGGCTGAGTCGCACTGACTCGGGCTCGACTCAGGCTGAATTCAGGCTCAACCCAGGCTCGACTCAGTCTGAGTATTTCTTCCCGGAGGGGAGTATTTCTCGCGAGACTCAGCCAGGATGCAAAGCATGTTCCGAACACCTTCGGAAAGAAGGTTTGTACTCACGTACAAAAGGCTCCATATCGTATCGGAACGCGCGTAACCCTCACAGATGAGCCGTCCAGACCAGCTCACTCGCCAACGTGTGGAGTGACCTTGATAATAAAAGGCGCTTCAGAACTGCTGTTGTGTGTCTTGAGTGCATGTTGCTAGCTTTTCTGGATCCAAACAAGAGCTGCGACTCAGCCCGTTCTTAAGACCCCCTCCGAAGAACTGCGCTAAGGAAGGGGGGGGTTCTTCCCTTGTCCCATTTGCGGGTCCATAGAAAGTGTACACACCTGCGCTTGTTTCGCAGCACGCGAGAAGAGGATGCACAGCAGAACATTGTACGACAGCTGGATGCACGAGGCGTACACGGGTATTGTCCGGTCGAATAAAATGGCGACTACGGCGTGCATTATGCACGAGATGAACTGCCCGACCTGGCAGAGAATGACTGATGCTTTGTTGATGGTCACAACCATGCACTTCGCATCGCCGTTGTTATAAAGGTGACCTGCGTGGGAAAGTTCATGAGTGAGCAGCGTTTGTCCTCCTGGTGGTAGGGACCGACTGCGAGTCCAGAGGTAAACCTTGTCGCTCACGCCGGCGCCTTGTGCGACCCCACCCCTGTTTCGGACCCCTAGGCTTGGTCCGATCTCAGGGAAACAGCTGAAGAACCTCAATACCCGAGTGTTTTCCGACCTGGACCAGGTGCTGTATTATCCCTTGTGATAAGGACTTGGGAATACACCAGAGGCTTCCCCCACAAACTCTCGGCTCCGTAAACCTGAACGTGTGTATGCGACGTTCTCCCAGCTGAATCAAGCCATAGTCCCGCTTTCGGCTTTTGGAACGGGGCCGTCAAATATTTCAAGCTTTGTCGCACAACTTCGGGGTCGATGACTTCTTCGTAGTCCAGCCAAACATTGTGGCCTGCTTCAGCTTTATGACTGTTTTTAGCACTACCAATCTTGCGGGTTGCCCTTCAATTGTGCAGGCTACGAAGACGTAGGCATCATGTTTTGGTTGTTGATCAGAAACCCTTGTGTTAGTTTTAACTGAATTCTTGGTCAAACACCGCAGAGTTGGCACAGCCCCGTCCACAAATCAAAACAACAAAGTGACCCAGGAAACGTGCTAGCCCCCGGAATTTCGCAATGCGTGTTGCAGCCGTTGAGTAGTTTTTTTTTTTTTGGAGCGCGGGACACTGTACTTGCCATGTTGGTACAGCGGGGCTGCCGACTGCGACCTGGGCTGGCCTGCATCTGAGTGCAGGTCCGACCAGGTAAAAAAACCCGCGATGCAGTGACTCTTCCCCCTGCATCAGGGTGGATTCGCTTCGTCCGGTCGCGCCCCACCAGATGCAATGACGATCCTCGCCACCCCTTGGGCTATAGAAAAGCTCAAGCGGTGGAAGAGGTCCTGGCAGGCGGCCGAAGCGGTCCGGTCTTCACGGAGGGCGTTCGCGCGGGCGATGTGCCGCAGCTCCGTGATTGCTCCTGGGCACCAGGCCCCGAACGTGTCTACAGCGGCACCGCTCGCCACTCCCGCGGGTCCGGCTCATTTGCGGGGACAATTCCCATTATAGTACACTTCCTTATGTTTGTGCCCATTCTCGAACACTAATTAACTTTTTGCCCATTCTCGAACACTCGCTAACTTTTTGCCCATTCTCGAACACTTTTTAACTTTTTGCCCATTCTCGGTAACTTTGTGCCCATTCTCGAACACTATTTAACTTTTTGCCCATTCTCGAACATTCCAGTTTTTGTGGTGAAAATGTCACTTCCCCGAGACATTTGCCTCAAGTTTCACCGCGAGAACAGCTGCGTTCACTGATTCGAAGACGGTACCCTTGCTAACTTCAGGCCGCAGCCTCTTCGGCATCTAAACTCGGGTTCTTGGTTGCTTCAAGCTTCTACACGTGACGGTGGTGTGCAAGCGCCCCGTTTAAAACCCCGGCACAGACTTCACTGAGTTTGCTCGTCTTGCTTGCAAATTGCGCGGCGGCCATTGAGTGACCTTAGTTCACTGACCTACACCAGGAGAAGCAGCTTGCAAACTCTGCAGCAAAGTGATCCAAAAAATTTGACCGAAATTTTTTGGGTCAAAAATTTAGGACAAAAATTTTGGGTCAAAAATTTTGGGTCAAAAATTTAGGACAAATTTTTTGGGTCAAATTTTTTGGTCAAAAATTCGGGGTCCAATTTTTTTGGTCAATTTTTTTTCAGAGTTGAAGTGGCGGTTACACTTGGCACATGGCTGCATGATGGCAGGAGAAATGGCTCCTGCCATGCGCCCTGGCGGCTCGCCGGCAATTCCAGTCTCTCTCTCAGCCTGCCAGCCTGCGGCAGGGAGGACAAGATCCAGTCACCATCCGCCAGCTCCTGATTATTTTCAGACGACTGGCACTTTTTCTTTGCAGCTTCTACTGTAAGAGTAGCATCACTCAAATCTTGATTGGCTGCGGCGTTACTTACCGCTCTGAGTCTCTCCCGCTCCTCCTCTGGAGTCATTCGTGACGTCGCGCCCGTCGCTGGTTACTACTCGTGGTAAAACAGTGGCTCTGATTCTGAAGAGGTTTCGGCACAGAATTAGGAAGCGCTACAAGTAGAACGGGCTGGTCACTCGTGCATACCTGAATTATGCACGAATCTGTGTTTAGAAAACCGTTTACCCGTAGTCTGCGGTGTCAATGACCCAGTGCGCAACCAGGATACCGAGCCGGGACGCAGCAGCCAACCACAATGCTGGCACCTTGTTCGAGGAACGGATCCGACGGAAATCGGAATCGGAAATGGCGAACCCAAAAATGGCTGGGATTTTTTGGATGTATGGGTGGTGAGTTCGAATCCCACCCTGGGCAAATTTCAATGTTCGAGAATGGGCAAAAAGTTAGGCGACTGTTCGAGAATGGGCAAAAAGTTAAAAAGTGTTCGAGAATGGGCAAAAAGTTAGCGAGTGTTCGAGAATGGGCAAAAAGTTAAATTGTGTTCGAGAATGGGAATTAGCCC
>JAPJBO010001165.1:0-63268 GCA_030068145.1 Diplonema papillatum | reverse complement strand
GTGATGAAAGCGGTCAAGAAAGAAGCGGAGGGTGTGAGTCCAAAGTCATACGCGGACGACGCCACACTGCTGTCCAGGCTGTCGGAGGCCGCCCTGCAAAAGGGAGTGGACGTAGTAGACGAGTTCTGCACACTCACCGGGATGGAGCTAAACCTCCAGAAGACGGTCGCGTTCTCGACGAGACGTAGGCATCAGTCGACTCTCAAACTCCGCAGCGTGGATGCGCTGCTGCGGTTTAGCAAATCCGTCAAGTGCCTCGGGGTCCTAGTCTCGACGGCGAAGAATAGGACGGAAAGGTCCGACTCGGAGAGGGTGGAGAAGGCGGCTGCCCTGGCGGAAGGCCTCCGCCATGCGCCGTTCCGGTACGAAAAGCGGGTCCGGATTGTGCAGTCGAATGTGCTACCGGCGGCGCTGTCAGGCTGCTCTTTCGCGCCGGTATCGAAGGTGGCGATGAAACGGCTGACGACGTCGGTGATGGGACTGATCTGGGGTGGATCCAACCCGAAGCGCGCGAGGGAGATGGTCCTAAACTTTCAGGAGAAGGGCCACCTGACGGATCCCGGTACATGCCTAGCATATAGGGTGACGACAGCGTTTTACGCGGCGTGCGAGAGGTTGCCACGACTGCTGCCTCTGATGGAGAGCATCCGGGGAAGATACGCCGAGGGCGACCTACCCCTGGGGCCAGTTGGACTGGCGATGAGGAGCATGGAGGAGTGTGGACACGTATGGGGACCCGGGCCCCTGTCTCGCACGCTGAGGAATGGAGCAACGTATGACCCGTTAACCTCGGCACCTTCGAAGAGGGGACATGAAGTTAGGGCGGACTTGAGGGCGAAGACGTGGTCCCGACTGGTGGCGAGGCGGCCGGGATTCGAGGGCATACAGAGAGCCGACCTGGAGCGGACGAACTCCTTCTGGAGGATGCGTGAATGTCCCGCGCACACCGCGAGGCTTATACGTGTAGCGTTGGCGGGGGGGGTGAACACGGCTGAGTACACGTCGCGGATGAGGCAGGCCGGAGCTGAGCCGCAGGCGCCCAGCTGCAAGCACTGTGGAAGCGGCGACACCGAGGACGAGAAACACGTATTCTGGGACTGCGGAGCGTACTCGCACATACGGCGACGAGAGGCACATGCCGAGCTGATGGCAGCCAACCGGGCCGACTGGCCCAGATGCACGCTGGAACACGGAGTGGTAGTACCCGAGAATGCCCAATTCTCGAGGCGGCTCCAGGAGATGATGGCTGAAATCCTTGCGGAACGGGCTGGGCTCGAAGCACGTGGCTGGGTGGCCAGGAACCCCACGACCCCCTGGTCGAGAGCGAATGCGATGCCTGCCGAGAAATTTGACCACCCCTTCGCGCGGATTGCCCCGGCATGGACGTGGGAGCGGAACAAGACCTGGGGACTACCGACGTTTTATGCGTTGGTAGCGTGGCTGTCGGACATGCAATGGACCGAGAACGGGCAGGCGTCAATGCTGGAGCTTGCGATCGACTTTGAACTCTTCTCGGGCCTCAGCATGCCGCTGCACGGGAATGCGCCGAAGGGGGTGAGAGAACGGGGAAACGTCCTGCGCTGCATGATGAGCGCGTTGGACAAGTTGGCGGCACAGCAAGGGCTGGGAAGCTGCATGAGAGGAGAGAGGGTGTGCCCGACGACGTCGCTGTCGTTCATGGGCATCACGGGGATATCGGGTATACGGCCCAGGCCACGCTTTCGCGAGGCACACACGGGGACGATACTTGAGGAACAAGTGAAAGGAAGCGATGTAGGGACGCAGTGCCCGACGTACCCTGACTGGACGATCGGGAGAGCGGCGAGGTGGGCCCTGCCTGCCCCACCACAACTGCACCCAGACCCCGTGCATATGCCGGGTGTCGGTATAGAGAAGGCACTCGTCACGTGCGCGACCCATCACAAAGGGAAGTGTGAGGCGTGCAGAGCACTCGTCCGAAGGGACGTTCCCACGGTAGAGATGTGCTGCCGGCACCATCACCACGCGAACGATGGGCAGCCGATCGCGGTGTGCACAGAGCACAGCACGACGAAGTGCGGCGAGTGCAAGACGGCGGCGGCGTGTTGCCGCAGCGGGCATCATGCCTGCCGCACGCATGGCAGAGGAACCTGCCAAGAGTGCAAGAGGCTCCCTACGCTGACGCAGAGGCGACCGGCGGCATGTTGCCGCCGCGGCCACCACCAGTCCAACGAACCGAACGTCCCGTCAACCCCCGGACGCAACAAGAAGAAGAGGCCCTCCTCACCCACCCAGGTGGGCGTACAACGGGGAACGCCAGTTGGAAAGCGAGCGGCGCAAGCGCCGCCCGCGGCAACGAAAAAGGAGACGGCGACGACCGGACGGGCGACCAAGAGGCCGCCACCAACGCCAGGAACCAGCGAACGACCAGCGCTGAAGAAAAGGGTGCTAGGCACCCCGAAGGAAGGCCCGATCGCCGGCCGCAAGCGGAAGAAGACGAAGGCGACCACCCCCGACTCAGGGGTGCATCGAAGGAAGAAGAAGGTTCCGAGGGCAAGCAGCTCTCAGAAACGACCGGGGACCACGGGCACGCCAATGCCCTCGAAAGTGAAAAACGGGCACACGAGCCCGCCCTCGTACTCGCCGACTCAGTCTCTGGAATCACAAGAAAGCCAAACCCCGCTAGCTCCACAAATGCTCGACCTTGACGACGCAATGGCAGGTGACGACGTCATCCGATAACCTGACTTTCAAGGCAGTGCATGCTAATCCATGTGGTTCATGTACTTAAAAGAACTCAATGCTAAACATGTATGCACGTGGGGGGCCCGAGATCGCTTTCATCGCGAACGTGAACTCGGTGTCGGTCACAAGAGCCATGGACTTGGCAAAGCACATAGGAAAAAAGAGCGCGCGCTAAAGTAAGTCGAATTGTCGGCAATAGGCAGCAAGGATATACACACAAACATACTATACCTTAAATGAACCTTTATGACTACGGTCAGCCGGAGACTATAAAACCCCGGAACCCTAAGCGAACTTGCACTCTAAATCTTCCCTTAACGACGAAGGTCACCCGGAGACTTTAAACCCCCGGAGTTTCAAGCGAACTTTCACTCTAAAAACGCAAATTTCGGGCACAGTAGACCCCGAAACGCAACAACAAACCTCGAAAACAATCCCCGCCGGAAAAGTGTGATGGGCGGGGTCCGAACCCCGGGACTACCGGCCTGAAGGCCGAAGCCAGCTCACTCTGCCACCCCTATGCTTTTGGGTACCCCACGCTCCAAACCCCGTGCTACCTCCCCTATTTAAACACCAGCGTGCAGGAAATGCCCTGCGATAGGCCAGCCTCCGGTCTTACCGTTCATTCGTGTAGATTGGTTTCCCCCCTGGCCGCCAGTTTTCTAGCTTAGGCCCCGTTAGTTCGCTGCTTCTGCTTCCAAACTGGTTCCTGAGTTCAAAAAAAAAAAAGGTAGTTTTTTGTTTTGTTTTGTTTTGTTACGGCGGAGCCTGCGCATCCTTCACGATTGGTTACGTTCCGGTGAACTAGGTCGGGGGTTCCTTGTGCCACCCGATTTCTTCCTGTGGACTAGGAGTTTCTTCCGGGAGTCCATCCGCGGGGTTTGCGGGTAGGTTATCGGTTATCCGTTATCGGTACGGTGGATACCTGTCTCGGGTTAGTTCTTGAGGACAGGTGAGGTGGTTCCTTGTGCCTCCTTGGCGCGTTGTTTGTTTTCGTGTTCGGTTTCGTTCTTCGTTGTTTTTACGGTCTCACGTTGTGGTGGGGGGGTTCAGTGAGCTTTTTACTTTGCCCGCCCTCCCCGGCTCCCGGAACTGAACAGAGGGGTATGGAAATAAGAAGTGGCAAAAAGAGAGATTCGGGGTAGTCTGCGCGGTGCTGTTTCGCGGCGGCAGTCCGATGCGGGCTTTTCCTAGGGGTCGGTGGGCGTTTGCGTCTTAGTTCGCCCTCCCGGCGCCGGTTCTGGACCAGGAGATTGTTTTGTTGGTTGCAAGTGCACATGTAATTCGTTGTTTCTTGCAGTTATCTATCTGCATCCCGGTGACCGCTCGTATACTTGCTTCACCCTTGCTTGACCTTTCGTATGGTCAGGTGTGCATGCTGTCGGTGCACCGTGCATTCCTCTGACTCAGTCTGAGGGTTGCTGTTGCCAGGCTTGGCGCCTGTGTGCGTTGCCGCAGTCTGTTGTCTGCGTTCGGTCTCTTCTTTTTTTTCCCTCCCAGCATAGATGGCCGGTTGATGAAATAACGTTATTTTTCGACCGAAAATGGCAAATAACGGTTTTATAACGGTCAACAACGGTTTTTCTGGATTTAGGGGGGGGGGTAACAAATAACTCCGGGAATAACGTTATATAACGTTATGTAACGTTATATAACGGCCATCTATGTCCCAGTCTTTTCTTTCATAGGCATTGGCCGGTTAGCGGTCTGAGCTGCTGCTGCTGTTGCTGCTTGCGTCTGAGCGTCGATGTGGCGAGTCTTCGTCAAGCCCAGTCGTTCGAGCTTGTAGCGCTGCTTGTTGCGTCGAGGTCCAGCGCGTCGGCAAAGTTGGGTCCTCCTGCCTGCGGCGTTTCGTGAAAGGCGGGGGTTTGGGGGGCGGGTCCTCCAGTATCTGATACCTCGCCACGAGCCCAGCGTCCTGCAGGTACGCGAGCGCTGCCTCCGGGTGCTCGAAAAGCAGGGGCCAGAGCATCTTGTGCCTCGACCCTGGCGCCGGTAGCTCCCTCGGGACCTGGTAGGAAGCACAACAGTTAACTCCGCGCTAGTATCTAGTCCAAAAACAATACACTTTTCACTGGAGAAGCCGGGTTGGCTCGAATAGAGGCTATTCACATTGCATGTTCATAGGACCTCCGGTCTCGAAAAAAGCGACCAAGATTTGCATGGTCACCGCACAAACCGATGCAGATTAATGCGTAGATTGTCCGCGCGGAATGGCTTTTTTGGAGGCACTCACCAACTGAAACCGACCATGAGTGGAATGCGGAGGTAAATTGCGTAGCCGGTGTACTATTCGTGAAGACAGCTTCTCTACAAACGACGATAGGAATCACCGCCTCGGATTAGCTTGAAATCACAACGCACTGTCTCTCGGACATTGGGAGCTAGTAAGTGCGCAAGAGCATGACACAGGCAATATATACAACACTACTAGAGGGCAACAAGTTCCCAGAAACTCCCCGTACTCAGCCCGATTCCTGTGGGAGAAGAATGGGTGGGTGGCCCACCGAGGCCAGCTGTGGGACCTCCTGTAATTCACAACACACGCCAGATTTGGATCCAGAACGGGTGGGTTTCCACCAGAACACTAGTCATTTTTACCAGTGCACTAGTCATTTTATTAGTCAAATTTCTGACTAGTAAAATCACTAATCAAAGTCCAAGGTTCCTTGACTAGTTCACCGTGTGGTTCCTCGTCGGAACATGTATGGAATTCCGCGCGCAGAACGCGCGTACCGAAAACCACAATTTGAATCACGTGCACGCGGAACGCAGTGCGATGGACCTCTCTTCGGAGGGCTCGCGCACTCAAAGTACGACTTTACGCGCAACGCAACAGGCATTCCGTGAGACCGTTTGTTCGGGGTTAAACAGTGCGCGAGCACAGAGGACAACTCTCTCACACAAACAGGCCGATCGCTTTAGTTGAGCGGAGATTGCACCTCAAGGCGCAGTGGCTGGCACGGTCTGCCCCGTTGACAAAACGAGCCACAAGATACCGACGCGTTGGTCGTACAGCAGAACCTTTTCTACTGGAAGCGACACACATTCGAGTTGCGACATGAAGTGCGAACAGCATTTGCTCAGCAGATGACAAGCAAACATGGTAGCACACGCGTGCGAATGCGCACATTTCCTGAAGTTCGAACCTTGAACGCAAGGCTCAGGCGCTTTGCAAAACAGCATGTTGCCATGCCCGAAGGTCGCAACGGGTGTAGAGACGCGAACCTGATTGAATAGAAAGAATGCATCAATAAATGAGAGAACAAATGCGAACAAAGGACGATATTCTTTGCAAGCGGGTTCGAGCTGAGTTCGTACGTGTCGGGACATCTTTTAACCCCTCTCCCTCCTCTCGTCCTCGCCCACCCCTCATATTAGTTTTCTAGGAGGAAGCTACTCTGCAGCGAGTTCGTACCGGCACTTCGACTTCTTCCCTCCGAAAGTGAGCAGGCTCACAATGAACTGAGTTCGACCCTTTTTCACTGACGCCCATCATCTCGCGACTGGCCGATCATTGATTTTGCCAGAAGGTATTTTGGGTTACCCCTTAAACAAAAGGTAGGGTTTGCGGGTGTGTTCGCTTGCGCGTTCCAAGAGGAATAGTGAACATCGTACTCACTGCCCATTTGTATTGTGCAGCTTGTATCAGTATTCAGATCCTTCATGATCATCAGCAGGTGCCCCTCGTGTCACTTTCAAAAGTACGGATCTTCCAAGGGCTGACGAGTACCCCGGGTACAACCGTGGAGCCGCCTCGGACCCATCGTATCCGGTGACTGCAGTGAAGTGTACATATGTTTCCTCTCACGTTACCTTTCTATTTTCCTACTCCTCACCGCCCTCTTGCCAAGTCCCCCGACGAACCGCAGCTCGTTCTCGTTTGCGCTACGGTGCTTAGTTTGTTTGTTCTGACAAAACCAGAAAAGGTTATTGAATCTGCAAAATGAATACTTGCGGCGTGCAGCCTTGCGAATTTCTAAGAGTGCCTTCTTTGGGGTTTTATAGGAGGGAAAGTACAACAGCAACTTGCTTTTAAGCGCTGCCACTACTGCTTTAACCCTCTTCATCGCACAACTCCAATGAAAGAGTCGGCCACATCTGGAATCGACAAAAAGCTATCGAGTCGAAGTCCGAAGCCCCCTTTTTCAGAGTACCGGTAGTCTCTTTGCATTTGTTTTCGCTGTATTACATAAAAAGTCGACCCGTGCGGATCATACCGCTCCTACCCCTCCTGAAGGATAGATGGAGCGAAAGTGGTTCCCAAGCAGCCCAGGAGCCCTTCAGGTCCCAGGATGTTTGTGGCTGCGCAGGGTTGTTCTTGTCTCTTACTTGGTTTTGGTCAGCCCCGCGACCCGGTTGTGGTGAAAAACCGGTATCGACCGATTTCAAGTGGGCGCTGATCTTGCTTCCGACAGAAGAAGCAAGAGAGCATCCCCGAAAAGAAGATCTTCAACACACTCGCGTCATCTTGAGGTGGAAACTTTTTCTGAGTTCTTCCCCCTTCTTGCCCGTTCGAAAGAGACCCTTTCGCCACGTTTCCCGGATGACAGCACCCGTTCCGTGGATGGCCACAATTCAGAGCAAGCCTCCGCAACTACACGCTGCATTACCTGCCAAGCACCTGCCACAAGTGTTCATTCTTTGTTTTGCAAAGTTTTCACCAAATCCTGGGCTACACAAGCAGTTCTATGAACCGAGGAGTCAAAGAGCAGCCGGCGGCTTTTTAAGAAGGAACCTGCAGAAAGAGGGGGGAGGGCCGTGGGACACGTCATATTTTGTATAGGAAGACGGTTCTCCGGGAAGGGGTGCTAGTGGAAGCACACCAGCCAAGCGTTGGTGACTTCCTGTTTGCGCTCGTCGACAAACCCCACCCTGAGAAAGACGATTGATACGGCTCCTTCAGCCATCGGGGCACGGCGAGGATGGATAGGAGGCGGGCGAAACCAAACGATGGTATTTCTCCACCACGTCGGAGCCGCAGCAATACGCCGGTCACATCGCGCACTGCGTCTCGCGGCTGCTGCTCGGCTCGAATAGCAGCTGCGACACTCACTGTGCTGTTTGTTGGGGCGGCAGTTTACCCATCACTTTTGTATGCGTTTTGTATACTCATGTATTGCACTGCATTTCTCTACCGTTTGTATATTGCACCCGTCGTGAAGAGGTTTTCGGTTTTGGCGTTCCGTTTGACGTTCCTGACCTAAGGGTCCTGGGCTCGGATCCCACTGGCAGGATTCTCAAGAGTCAATTCCTGCGCGACCCTTTTTGTGTTAACAATGCATTGTTGGTACTAAGAATTAGTAGTTGGGAGCGTACTACATGAGACTTACCAAAGCAGGTGAGTTCCGCTAGTGCGCACAAACAAAAGAAAGCGTCATTGGTGTGGTCGGTATAGCCAGGGGGAACTACGGGGAACTGACCTTGGGGTGTCTTTTTTTTTTTGTAGTGGATTTTTCGAGACTGGAGGTCCTATGAACATGCAATGTGAATAGCCTCTATTCGAGCCAACCCCACTTTGAAAAGTGTATTGTTTTTGAACTAGATAATAGCGCGGAGCTGGCTTTTTCTCCCCCTGGGAAAATGTATATGGGTGGCAGAGTGAGCGGGTGTCGGCCTTCAGGCCGGTGTGTCCGGGTTCAAACCCCGCCCATGACACTTTTCCGGTCGAAGATTATTTCGAGGTTTGCTGTCGTTTCGGGGCCTGATGTGCCCGAAATTTGCGTTTTTTGCGGAGTTTCTCAGCCCCCCGGAGAAATACCGGAGGGGGGGGCGGCGGGAAAAGGCTGCCCCAGGGCGGCCCCCCCCCGTGCTGGGCCCCGGGTACGAGGCCAAACTTTACACCCGAACTTAGCTTCGCCCGGACTTTGTTTCGCCCGAACTTAGCTTCACCCGAGCTTTGCTTCGCCCGAACTTTGCTTCACCTAACTTTGCTCACCCGAACTTAGCTTCGCCCGAACTTTGTTTCGCCCGAACTTTGTTTCGCCCGAACTTTGTTTCGCCCGAACTTTGTTCGCCCGAACTTTGTTTCGCCCGAACTTTGCTTCACCCGAACTTAGCTTCGCCCGAACTTTGCTTCACCCGAACTTAGCTTCGCCGAACTTTGTTTCGCCCGATCTTAGCTTCACCAGAACGTCCGAACTTTGCTTCACCCAGAACTTAGCTTCGCCCGGACTTTGTTTCGCCCGAACTTAGCTTCACCTTCGCCCGAACTTTGCTTCACCAGAACTTTGCTCACCCGAACTTAGCTTCGCCCGAACTTTGCTTCGCCCGAACTTTGTTTCGCCCGAACTTAGCTTCACCCGAACTTTGCTTCACCAGAACTTAGCATTCCCCGAACTTAGCTTCGCCCGAACTTTGCTGTTCCCCGAACTTTAACTGCTGCCTCCAGTCTCGCCACGCGCCGGCCTTAGCCGAGCGCACTTAATTTGTGCTAACAATGCATTGTTGGTACTAAAAATTAGTAGTTGGCAGCGTACTAAAAGCAACTCACCAAATCAGGTGAAAAGCCGCTAGTGCGCACAAACAAAAGCCACGCACGGGTGCCAAGCCGGGAGCTTTGGAGTGAGCAAAACGGTTCCTCTTGCTTGGGCTTTCCACAGAAGGGTCAAGCCATGTTGAAAAATGGAGCCTTCGGGGTGTCGGTGGACAGGGGGCGTCGGGGGTGGTGCTTTCGTGACGCCGTGGCGTGAAGGTTTCGTTGGAAGGCAGACTCGAACGCTGTCGTAGGACTCGCAGAAGTCGGTTGGCTCACGCTTGCAGGAATCTAAGTGAAGCTCGCTACCGGGCCCCCTTCAACGTTCCCCAAGAGGACTCAACGAAAAGCTCAGTTGCTACCATTGCGTGCTTGTACTGGTCCTTGAAAATAATCGCGTTATCGTGACGGATGGCACAGGCCTGACCGATCGAGATCTGCAGGATATCTTGGACAGCCCACAGGTAAATTTGGCAGCACGCAATCAAGAGTCCCGTGATAGACGAAAGGATGTGCTTACTCAGCAAGCTGAGTCCAACTGGGTCTGCATGGAAGGGAAGCTGATAAGAAGTTACTTCTTGATCAACTGCATGCCCTCACCCGAAGCATGCCGTGTTGTTGTGGGCAAACTGCTCTACGACCTCTGGAACAGAAGGATGCAGAGCCCGAAGAACCCCAGGCTTTGCCGTGTCCGAAGTCTCCCTCTCGCCAGCGAAAGAAGCAAGCAACACTCCAATCCCTCTTGGGTTTGGGCAAGAAGGTGATCCGTAATCACGTTCAGAAGCCCAGGTGGCGTTTGCATCAGCTCCTCTACTCTGGGAGAAACCGGAAGCTCTCCGGAGATGGTACCTGCATTCCAACTCGTCCTCTTGGAAAGGCCAGTCGACGGCTGTATGCAAGTGGGCGGAGGTCCTGGGACTGCGAAGGCGTGACTACCCCACAAGAAGGACTCGCTGCTCTCGGTTCTGCCCCTGCCGCCATAGCCATCGTCGCCATCTTATCCTCGGCCAAGTACCAGTTTCTCCTCCTGCAACCTTGCCTTCAGCATGGCCATTATGACTGTCATTCTGGTTATCAACCTTACTCCTCGCTCGGGTTGCCGCGACCGCCTCTGATAGTTGGGTTAGAATGCAAATAATCTGTGGCAATAATTTGCATCGCCGGTGTCGCGGTTATCTCTTCGTACGTGATCATGCTTTCGCCTCTTTCGTCGTCGCGCTCAGACACGCGTTTGGTGCCTCGCTTCTTCTTCGATTGCTCGTCCAGGTTCATCGGTTGCTGCACCGGCGCTTTCACACGCCGCACTTCACTTTCTGGTGCTCGTGGCACACCCGCTCACTCCACTTTTCGTGTTCCGTAGCGTCGTTGAACACCGCCCATCTCGCCGCACGCTCCGCCCTTCCACCTCCGTACGTCGGGAAAAGATCCATCCCCCACGCCTCGCCGCTGAACTCGTGCCGTCGTCAGCTGTGTCTCGAGCACTTCCATCGTCTCCGTACCACCACGGAAGATCGGCCTCATCTCGTACCCCGTGAGGCACGGCGGGGCTCCCACCGTTCTCAGCGACCCTATCTTCTCCAGTTTCCTGTCTGGCAGAAGCGGTCCGTCGCCGTTTCGCTCCAGCGCATCCCCGACGGTTCTTAAAAGTTTCGCGAGTACCCTCGCACGCATGCTCAACGGTGTCCCGTCTACGACACTGCCCGGAAGATCCAGTTTAGTGCACACTTCAAAGTCGACGGCGAGCTCCGCCATCGAGACGTCACCCGCCACCGACTAGCACATCCCATCCAGCCAATACTGCAGCGCCCGGAACCATCTCTCTCCTCCGACCGCCGCGAAGGTCTCTGGTCCCGCGATCGCTTCGAAACCCGGCCGCCTCTGATAGAACATTTCCTGCTCTCCTACCGCAGCTGATCCTGTCACTACCTGTCAAACCGTGACTCCCAGTCTGTCCTTCCTTCTCATCCTATTCCTTCCTCTTCGGGGCACGCATAGCACATGGCCGCTCCAAGTTGGGGCCGTAGTACTGCACCTTTGTAGCTCTTCCACCCCACCTTCGCCAGGGCCGACTGCAGAAAGTGGTCGCCACAAAGGAATTCCCCCCGAAATTCACCGATTTTGGCCTGGACCAGGTGGCTTGCCTCCTGGGGTTTCTTATCTTGATACGCTGGAATAACCCGAAATTGTCCTTATTTTGTGACGAAAAAGTGCAAAGTAGCTTAGAAATGCTCTCCAGGACCCAAGGCTGCATTTCTGAAGCACTCAGGCAGTGTGACTCAGCCAGGGATTATCCTGTATGGTTAAAAAAAATTTTTTTCACCAAAAAAAAAAGAAATCTGAAAACAGGCCGGTGAAAAAATATTTTTTAACCATGGGGATTTCTGGTGAGAACTTTTTGGCAAGGGACCCAGGCTACAGGCTCAGATCCTGGAGTCGTAGTTGCTGTTTTGTGTGTACACAGCCTGCCAGCAATTTGGTCCAGAAATATCTATGGGGCATGAGGGGCGTTGGGATTAGCGTGTTGGGGGGCGCCTGTCGTGAGCAGCTTCGCCCTGATGCGTTGAAAGGCGTTGAGGCCATCGCTGTAGTGCCCACTGGGACTGACAAGTGAAGGCTACAACAAAGTGGAGAAGCAGCAGCCAGATTGTGTTTTCCATCACACCCAGTAATCAGTCACTGGAGGATCGTTTGCTATCCTGAAGCTCGCAAGCCCGAAAGGATTTTGAAACTAAAGAGATGTCGCTCGCCGCATTTGGTTTTAGTGGTGCTGCCGCTGTCGACACTGTGCTAACGTAATGACGCTACTGTGTGGGACACTGCTTGCTTCAGCAATCCATGCTTTCCCACGCGCAGCGTGGGAAAAAAGTTCTGGCCATATCAAAGCCTTTTTAACCGGGATTTTCCAGAATTTCGGGGATTAGAATAACCCCTGGACTCAGCAAAAAAAAAAAAAAAAAACGCGGCGCGACGGACTTGCTCCAGGCCCTGGTCCGAAGGACGATCATGCCGTTTAGAACGAGCGAGGCGTGCGCCGTCGTAGGATGCGTTGAACGAGGAAGTGCTAAGCACGTGCTCACGGCCAACGACGAGCTTCACGTGCGGAGTTATGGACCCGAAGCAGACCTGGCGAGAATTTATGGACAATGCAACGTGACGTACTGGCAAATCATGGACGACTTCGCAGCGCGCAACGCCACTGTCATGAAAAGTGTATGCGAGCGGATCAGCTACCAAGAGCCCAGCGGAAAGGCTGCGGAGTGGGCATCCTGGCTCAAGCATGAATTAAAGTCTAGCCCGATACAGTAGAGCTTCCTAACCAACCCCCCGCCCACCGACCACACGCACCAAGCTGAACCTCACAAACAAACAAAGGTCGAAAGACACCAATCTGTACGTCCCACGGGATCGTCGGAAACACAAAAAACAAGAAACGAAAAAGAAAAAAAAGACACCCCCGCTCCCCATGTTGAACTACGGGGGAACTACGGGCCCACCGACCACACCATACTAATTTTTTCTGTACTTTATTCGTGAGTTCCGCTAGTGCGCACAAACAAAAAAAGGAAACGCGAAATGCCCGCACCCACCAAAGAGGATCTGGACTTGACCCAGGTGAAGTGGAAGGACGTGTTGCAGATGTGGTGTGGGAGACGCCGCTTGTCTGCAGAGCAGGCTGAAGGGCGGGGTAGCCGTGGCGAAGAAATTCTCCCTGCCGGAGGACGCCCTATCCGGTCTGGAGGGGATGACCCTCCGCGGATGACTGCCTCCCGGAGGGTGCCTTTACACACCCCGACGCAGTGGTCAGGGCCCTTGCGGAAGACGACCGCTCGGATGCGGCTGATGGAACAGGACCGGGTGAGAGTTCTGCTGGAGGTCGACATTCGCCGTGTGGTGGAATGGGAACCATTCCTAGGCTCGGCAGGAGGGGTAGAAACCCTGCTGCTGCCGCGTCAGGGAACGCTACGGTCCCATGGTGGAACGTCCGGATTCCGAGGGTAGCGGAGCTCAGCACGCTCTACGACACCTCTGGGCTGTCCTATCAGCCCTTCGAAACCCCAAGGGAAGTTGGTCAAAGGACCTCCTCCCCGCTCTGCACCAAATACTAGTCCGGATGGAAGGCCTCCACTTCCAGACCAAACCAGGCAACGATGGTTACTCCGTTGCCATCTCTCGAGGCACGGCTTACGAGGCGTACCTCGACAGAGTCCAGTGGCAAGATTTTTCAGACAAAGTCTTGCGGGGCGCTATGAAGGCCACCCTGTCAGCCGACACGGTGGTCCAGGCGAACAGGAAGACCGACGCTCAAGGCGTCAAAACGCTCGGCAGATACGAGCACTGACAGCCAGCACCCAAAGAAAAGGGCAAGAAACGGGTATCAGAAAGGAGGGAACTGACTCCCTCCAACCCCGCCAGCCCAGGTCCTCTACCCCTCGCTGTTCATCTGGAAGAACCAGCTGGAGAAGGCACAGATCCGGAGACCGGATGCCGTACAGAGCTACGACGCACTGAAGAAGTTGGAGGCTTCGGCACATCGGACGATGGCCGAATTGCTACAAATCGGCAGCCTTCGTATCGGTGCTGAAGCGCAGCCTGGCGTTCCGCAGAGCCGTGCAGAAGTTCCGTCCCTCTATCGACAGAGAAGCGAGCTTCAGGCTCTGGCTCCAACAGCTTCTCAACACCAACAGACTACAGCCACAGTCAGTGTTACAGTACCTCGTGTACTTTCGGCAGTCCTTGAGGACACCCACGGAGGCCTTCGCCAGAGCTATCTCTCGGAGACTGAACCAGTTCACTCGTCACGAGGAGAAGATGCAGAAGGTTCCTTCACCTTCGGCCGTCAAAGCGGTACTGCCAAGTGGAGATTCAGCTATCTCCGCAGCGCTGGCCCTGCAGCTAGCAACCGGGGCCCGGTGGGTCGATCTGGCACAGCTTCAAGTGAAGCACATCCAGTTGAAGAGAAACGACCTCCTTCCAGGGCAAATGATAGTTTCATTATTGTCGGAGGGAAGACCGATGTGCGGAATGCGGGTCAATCTTTGATTCTACCTTTGCGGGGCCCCCTAACGGACCGGTTCTTACGCTGGCTCAGACTCCGACAGCCGACCCACCCGACGAATCTTGTGTTTCAGGAACTCACGTACACCAGGTACAACGAGTTCGTCAAGAAGAACCTGGGGGTCACCACGAGGTTCATCCGACACACTGCTCTCAGCAAGGTAGCTCAGGTCCTTGGGGAGGAAGCAGCACAGGCCCTGGGGCGCCACCAAGCGGTATCATCGACCAGAAACTACACTTCCAGGGCGACCTGGAGACCAACCGCCAGAACCAAAACAGCGACACAGGTCCTACAGACAGCAGAGTGGTAAACCGCAGCAAAATAGACAGACTGTGGTCAGCTCTCCACTTCTATGACTACGACTGGTCATGGTGGGAGTCTGGCAACGACATGCCTTGAGTTCCTCGAGCGGTATACACCGGTAGTGTTTCGACGGCCACAGAAGTGCCGCTGAATGCTGGTCTCCTCGTACAAGATTTCCCGGAGTTGTCCAAGAACTTCGCTTGGATATAATCCGAATTTCTATTTGACCGCATTGATTGGTCCCTGCTACCATTCAGTCTTGGACCTCCGAATGTTCGGCTGGCGTCACAGATCGACTCTGTACTTTCTGGCCACATTGCTGAGAGTGCTCCCCGCAGCCGCCCGAGAAGTGTTTTTCACTCAGCTTTCTGTGTACCCAAGAAACGACCAGGGGAGCTTCGGTTCATTTTGGGGGCAAAACCTCTCAACAGGGCCATCAAGGGCTCGCGGCTACCGCCATGTCAGCTGCCCGCCTACCGGTTGATAGTCGATACCATTATGGGTGGTGCCCACCTAGCTTGGTTCGACTTTAAAACCTGGGGGTTTCAATTCGAGTTGCCCGAGGGTACCATACCCCTTTTTTCCTTTCGTACAGCTGGAGGGTATTTTTGAATGTGCAGACTGCCGGGCGGTGGCATCCGCTATAGCTTTCGAAGCTACAAACGGTCACGCCACACAAGCAGTTGTTTGGCTAGACAACGACATATTTGTCAGCAACTCGCTCCCTGACTTGGCTCTAGCCAGAGCGAGGTTTGAGTCGTTATGTGCGAGGTACGGCGCCGTCATTGGAGAGAAGGCAGAACCGGCGACACCGAGTCGAGTTCTGGGCTTGGAGCTCGACTTAGAAGCGAAGTGCTGGCGGCTGAACCCGGAGTGGATCGACAAAGTTCGACGAGTCATCGAGACGGGCAATTTTCTCGGAGAAACCCAAGAAGTTCGGTTTTGGTGGAGGCTATGTGGGATCCTCATGTGACGTGCCCTCCAGCTACCCCTCTACGAGTTTGCTCCCCTGCTGCGATGGATGTTCCGGACAACAGGTACCAGAAGGCAAGTTCTGGACCGAAAGAGTCTCTTTGCCAGGTGAGGTACAGACACACCTCTGCGGTCAGCTAGCCAATCTACAGCAGAACTGTTGGAATGTGTGTGTGGTGACCACCTCCTTCTCAGATCCTGCAGGGGGTTTCCGACGCTAGCCTTCGTGGATGGTGTTTCCGAGTGCTCATCGAAGGACAGGAGGTTGTCAAATACGGCCGAACACCCCCCGAACTACAACAAGATATTTCCGTGTTGGAGATGTATGCGCTGTTGCAGCTTGTTCGCTACGTCTTTCGTGAAAAGGGGACTTCCTGTGTGAGACTCAGCTGGAGTAGACAACACACCTGTGATTGGTGCCTGGAGGAAAGGCTTCACACAAAATCCGGTGTCCCTCCGAATGCTCTGCGAAGGCCACGATCTGGTGGACAAAGCTCTCTCACAAGTAGATCCTTTCCACGTTCTGTCGAAGGACAACCCAGCGGACGAATTCACGAGGGGGCTGCATCAGACGTCGGCAATAGCTTTTCTTTTCTAGCTTATTCATTTGCTGTTGTTACCTTTTATGCATTGATGTGCATCGTCCTTCTCGAAAAGACAGGACCTTTTCTAGAAAAGGAGGGGGAAGGGTTTTGGGTGTACTACAAGGACCGCTAGTGCGCACAAACAAAAGAAAGCGCCATACTAATTTCTTGTGTTAACAATGCATTGTTGGTACTAAAAATTAGTAATTGGCAGCGTACTACATGAAACTTACCAAAGCAGGTGAGTTCCGCTAGTGCGCACAAACAAAAGAAAGCGCCATACTAATTTTTTCTGTGCAGCGTTCATGGGGTTTTGATGTTGCGTTTGAAATTCAACCCGCAACCCGCGCCTCATGTACCTCCAAAGTTCCGCGGAGCGGTGCGCCCTCCCCACCCCCCCGGTGTCCAAGCACGTTCTTGCAAACCCCCCCCGGGTGGAACGAGACTCACACCGCTGTCCTGTCTGCAGACACTCAGGTTCCGCGCTGATGGTGGTCCGCCTTATGTGGCTTAAAGGACCGAAACACGACGCAGACGAGACCAGTGCGGTGTTGAGCACGTACCTATTCCAAGCACGTTCTTGCAAACCCCCCCGGGTGCCCTCCCCACCCCCCCTGGGTGCCTTCCCCACCCCCCCAAGAAACGTTTTCACCCCGGGTACGAACCCCGAACTTTCCATCGCACGCCGAACTTAGCATCAACGTTCCAGGGGGGATTCAGGGAGCCCCACCTCCCTGGGTACGCACCCCGACGAAACAGTCTGAAATCTTTTTTCAGACTGTTTCTTGTAGTAAGCGGTCGGGGTTTTTAAACATTGTCGACGCCCGTACGCGGACAGCGGCTTCACAGGGCCGTGTTTACTGTCGGGTTTAGGCCTTACTTGCAGCGTTCCCGAAACACTCCGAGGCGGGGAGAGGAAAAGCGTTGAAACAACAAGAATCGGAAAGCCTTCCCATGTGGGGCTCGCGCAAACGTCGGAATGAGAAAAATGCTTCGGGAAACACCGTTATGGGCAACATGGTTCCTCTTGACTCGCAAAGGGTGTGTCCTAGCACCCGTGTACTTGACATGAAAACAGTTTACTGCTCTAAACGTTGAACACACAGATCGCTTGAAAAGAGGAAGCAGTCCCCGGACACCGTTGCTCTGAAGCGAGTAAGCACATCTCACTCTTTTGGCGCTGTTTTTACGTGTGTTTTCTTTTCGGGACTTTACCTTGGTACCAACGTATTTCCTTTCCACCACGCGATTATTCCGCACGCTTGCTGCGGTACTTGACATGCGTAGTGGGTTTCATGGCTTCTCTAGCCTCTGTCTTTTGCGCTTGTACACCTTTTTGTGCGGATTTTGGCATCCTCCCAGTCGCTACCCTCGCTACGTGCATGCACAACTCGCATGCGGAAAAGTCGTGGTGCGGTGAAAAACCTATCACTCGAGAACGTAGATTTCTTTCAGAACATCCAGATTGCCACTCAAGCGGCAATCTGTGCAAGAAAACGACTTCTCGAGGTATGAAGTTTGTTTCACTGCCGCATCACCTGATTTTTCTGCATGAGAGCTACTGCATGAGAGCTACGTGCAGGGGATGGGGACGCTGGAGGCCAACAAAGATGTCGAGCCTACACACGCCAGCTACTGGCCAAGCTGCTGTCGTGTGCAACAGACAGTAGGCTCGCAATGTGCGCTGCACTTCAAAAGTCAGCTTCGAGTCCTGCAACGAATGAGCTGGTCCTGTCATTCCGAATTGCCCACGAAGGCACCTGGATTTCCCACGAATGCATCTGGAAGCCAAAACTGCTATGCGTGCAAGAAAAGTAGTTATGCGTGCAAGAAAAATTGCGTGTATGAAAGGTAGCTCTCAAGGATGCAGAAAAGTCAGGTGACGGGCAATAAATAGCTATTTCTTGTTGCCTTACAATGGTTACAAAAACAGCAAGTGCGCGAGTCGTGTGAGTACTTCAGCACTCCACATAAAACAGGACGAATTTGTATCTCGATAAAGTGGAGCCCTACAGCATTGCACACACCGCCGGCTTGGCGCGCTATCTCAGGCGGCAGGTAAAAGAAGTGAACGGGATCTCTGTCTCGTCAGAAGATGAGCTGCTAGACGTCCTGCAAAAAGCAACAGAGGTGCTCATCCGGTTTCGGTTGAAGCACGAGGAAGATGTGCCACCGGCACCGCGGCCAATTGCTCTAGGGCATCCTGTTCGGTTTGTGCGGCTTGTGATTCAAGGGCAAAAGCAGGCTGCACTCGGAGATACGGGCGTTGTCGCAGCGTACCCCGACGACGATTCGTATCTAGCAGAAGTTGAAGTCAATGGCTGGCGCTATAGGGCGAAAGTAGGTGACATTATCCCCCTTGATGGCGGGCAGCTGTTGGCAGAGCTGATGTCGGCCACAGGGTTTGCTGAGACGGTACCCAGAGAAATCCAGGTAACTGGGGCTGGGATGCCTTCCACGTTTGGCCTGCAGAACCTGCAGTGGAAGCTGTTCCCCGTGTGGAAAGACAGCGCAGGCCGCGTTTTATACTCAACAGTCGGTTTCAAATGGATGATCGGGCACAGTGTGAAAAGCATCGTCGCCAACAGAGGAGTCATCCGTTCTGCCGATCCGCATGTAGGTACCATGCCCCATCTGATAAAGTCATGGGACATTCTTTCAGACACGAAGCAATGGACACGGTCAGCCAGCTTACAGATAACAGCCGCCGGTCACGAGAAACGCTTGCAGGAACTTGCTGGGATCGAAACAGAGAGACAGGAAGGCAACCAGCACCATCATGCTTCACGTAACGCTGTGTCAGCTGACGCTCGGCGCAGCCCGATTGTCGAACAGAGCGCTGTGGTACAGAGTCCGCAGCCGGCAGTTGTGTCGCTGCCACCTGACGGTGCTTTGCACACAGAGAAGAAACGAACAGCTTTCACAACTTCGGGGCTTGACATTCCACCGAAAACTGAGGGTAAAGAGCAAGAGGGCATTAAAGAAAATATAGTGTCCGCAAAGGAAACGGTCGTTACGGACCATGTCATCAAGGAAGCGATGACCGCAAAAGATGCAGTCGTTGCAGAGGCAGTAAAGACTGACCATCCAGCACAGGCCAACGAGAAAAGTAAAGTTAACGAAAAGCAACACCAGCACCAACAAGACCCTGAAGCGAAGCAAGGGTCGCGGGAGAGAGTGAAATCAACCACAGCTCCTGCTCAAGTGCCAACATCTATGCCAACTTCGCAACCAACACCTGTCCTGAGGACACTTGTTCCGACACCTATTCCGACAGCTGCTCCGACAGCTGCTCCGACAGCTGCTCCGACACCAAAACCCGCAAAGCGCACGATGCCGCCAACACCCATCCCGACACCCGCACCGCCCATTGTAGCCAACTTGGACTGTGACGTTCCTCCACTCAAGGTGCCTCCCCGCCTGCACCTGTCATGGTCGTCAACATCAGGGGTCTTCGAGCTGCAAGAAAAGGAATGGTCGCGGTACCCTCAGTGGAAAGACGAACTCGGAAACGTACTGTTCTCTTCTGGGGGAGGCAAATGGATGATTGGCGACGAGACCGGTCCCTCTAAAAACATGGGTTCTGTTGTCACCCCAAACAAACACAATGGCGCGATGCCTCACACGATGACTAAGTGGTCGTATCAATTTCACAACTCGTGGATGCCGATTGTCATGAAAATTAAATGCGGTATTCCGTACCCCCCAGCTACACCGGTCCCTGGCGTTCCAGCAAAGGTGGTGGTGCTTACATCGTCGTCGTACGCAGGTACCTTCTTTAAAAGTTCGAAGCCATGGAACGGGATGACTATGTGGCAAGACGGCGGTGGGAAACGAAAGCTATTTGCAAACAACGGTGGATACTGGATGATTGGTGATCCGGTCGCTAACACAGGATTCATCAAGACGAAGCTTCAACACAACAAGAAGATGCCGTATCAAATGGCGGAGTGGGAGATCTTTGGCTATCAGAGCAGTAGAGAATGGGCTGCTTTAGACGCTGTTGTAACCACGCATCAGACACTGACAAAAGCGAAACTCCATCCTGGAAATGCGATTGAACTCAGGTTTGCATATTCAGTTTCCGCCAGCGGCATCTTTAATCTGCCGTTCTCTTTATCTTTAAAACGGAAGTCCAGGCAATGTCGAATTCTCCCGCTTATGTGCAAAATACTTGGCCGTTAGGCCAAGGTGAAAAGTTATTTTTTTAGTCACATGCAATGTGTGAGGAAACTGAACCGCCCAAGTAGGACCTTCTGTTCATGATCATTTGCCAAATTTGCCACCTGAACCCACGTCCAGGATTTGGACTCAGGGTAGTGCGGTCAACGAAAAACATTATGTCGTTCGAACGATCTACTAGAAGGTTATCCCGAGGTCGGACAGTATATCAGCCTTCGTTTTTAAGAAGAGACAATCTACTGGACAGGTTTTCCGAGATGATCACCTAGCCAAGTAAGACTTCTGATCATGATCATTGCTAAGAATTGGCAGGGCGGTGCCCGTTGGTTAATTTGAGGGACAAGTGCGAGAAACACCCGGGGAGCCTAACCCACATAGTCGTCAAGGCGTTCGGGCCCGTACCCACACCCAGGCTCACGCGATGCAACTGTCGACGGTAAATGCGAGTCTCTCTGGTTCGGTGCCAATGAAGCGAATGCGAGCGACTGCTCGGTCTCCCGCATCTTTGTTTCTCATTTGATTTATCTCGTGGTACTGTCGTGGCCCAGGTGGAAGGCGAGCGGTCGGCGATGAACGTGGGTCTCGGCATCTGAACCCCCGCACCACCCGTCGTCACACTCCCCATCATCTCTGGCTGCCAGTTCAGGGAACGATTTCGGGCACGGCTGCTCTGCAGGCCGAGCGAACTTGAGCCACTTAACCGAGGTCCCGGCTAGACCTTGCCTGCGGCCTCGCCATCTGGATAAAGTCCTTCAGGGCTACGATTACGCCTCCGGGTGGCTTGATGCCACCCGGAGGCGGCACCGACGTTCGATCATGAGGCTCTGCTGCGCGACTTCCCCGCTCTTTGGGTTAACATGAAGTGGTTGCTAGATCCTGGGTTCATACTGAGCAGGCGTGCGTGTAGTCGGTCCCGGACCGAGAAATGTGCGGATGAAGCCTCACTTTGAACGCTTGATGGAGTTGTGGAGCCTATCCCCAAGGCGGCTTCATCTCGCTGGTTCCATGGGGCCTTCACGGTCGACAAGCGGGTTCCAGGCCAGCTGCGCTTCATCCTGAGCTGTCAGTCGCTCAATCGAGCTACGGCGCACGTGCCTCTGCCATCCTGCGATCTGCCGAGTTACGTCACAGTGGTTACGACCGTTTTGTCCCGGAAATGGGTTGCGGAATATTCGACTTCCGGTCGTTTTTTTTTCCAGTTCTCTCTGCCACCAGAGGTGAGGAAGTATTTCTGTTTCAGAATTGACACACAACTACTCTGGATGACACGTCTCCCCACGGGATATCGGGGCGCACCGCAGGCGGCTCAGGCGGTTTCGCAGGAGGCGCCCGTGCGCATATGGTGGAAGCTCACCGGCTCGCTGTTGTGGGGAATCCTTAGAAAGGGTCCCCCCAACACAAATTGTGTTGTCGCGACGAAGTAGGACAAGAGGAGGTGCAAAAGTTTGTGGTGCCGTTTTGCGGTTGAAAGACGGACCTAAAATCATTTTTGATGGTTTCAATGAATTCACACAGCTCATAAGCCACTTTCCTTGTGGACTGAGTGGATTACCGTAATTGGATTAATGTTGAACTGGAATAAAGCTGGAACGGGTTAATGACGGACCGGTAAAACCTGGGACCGTTGGGGGGGCCTGCTGGCTATCTTTTTCGCGCCGAAATGTCTATTTGAGCATTTTTGGTCATTCTAAAAGCCTCTGGATCTGGAACACGTTTTTGTAGCTGACTTACTATTGGGCGGTTTGTGTGTCGGAGTGCACCCGTGGGGACGGCACGTGGGAAAACGGCACTCAACACGAGGGGTTACATCATATTTTCCAGCTCTACCGCGGGGTCACACGAGGGTTTGCGAGAGTATTTCTCCTGCGTGAACGGTTGCCACCCCGGAGCTTCTTCGTAGCCGAACCGTCCAAGAAAATGACTTGGTAGTGACCCCATTTTGTGACCCACAGGCCACAAACGCTGTTTAGACGTGGGTATTGATGGTACAGTGACCGTAGCGCTACCGGTAAGCAAAGAATATGTCAACACCCGCATTGCTCAGAATGCCATCCAGAATTGACTGCTCGCATGCACAGCAATACCTGAGAACCAAAGTGCAGATCAAAACGCAACTCCGAAACGTGAACAAGGTCGTGGTCGAACCGCGCAGCGGACTAGAGCAGATACAACGAGCACAACAACAAGGACTTCGGGACTCAACACAAATACTCCGAAAGACTAGTGGACAAAGAAAGAAAGCTACTACTATCTGACTAGGACGACGTGTTGATGAGTTGGAGTTGACGAAGTTTTTCAGAAATCAGTACAGACGAGCGAAATCAATTCGCTTCGCCATTAAGAGTGAGAACGTGTGTCATTTGCGTCACATGATACACTGTCTTCCTTTTACGTGTCATCGTGCAGTTGTGCCCTTCATTTCATTTCTCCGGGGACTCAGGGCGGTAACCGTTCTCATCCTTGGAATGCAGATGATGTCTTCGCACACAAAACTACGCCCTTCTTCTTGGGCTGTGCCTCGAGCACGCCTCCACGACCTGACGAAAGCTAGAAAGTCTTCGTATCTTCCTTGGTACTTGCCCGGCTTGTTGCAGATGCAAGGACAACTGCTGCCCCGCTTGAACATCTTTCCTCGATTTTGGCCTCCGCTCTACCTGGTGTTAGGGCAACTCGAGTGCAGAAAAGTCGGGTGGTGCGGTGGAAAACCAATCTCATTCACTCGAAAAAGGTAGTTACGGCCACTCGTGGCACACTGGAAAACTACTCGTGCAGAAAACCACCTTTTTCTCGAGAATAAATAGCTATTTCTCTCATTTCTTCTGGGGACATTGCCTCGGGACACTGTCCGCCAAAGTCTAACTGACGCGTTCCCTGAAAGCCAAATATAGCAAAACCTCGGGTTTTGGCCAAATATAAGCGCCAATTATTGCGACTAAGACCGTCAACTTGGCAAGGTTACCGCTTATGCTGTAAGTAAACGTAAACGTTATCGTTTATAAACGTTTAGTAGCCATCGTACGAAAACGAACTTTCACTCTGAAAACGCACAATTCAGGTTACTCGACATCCCGTTCAGCGGTGCCGACTCGTTGGATTGCACGTTTGGAAGAAAGCACGGGAAGCTACCACGCACGCAATCTGATACGGCAGCCCTTCAAAAGGTACCCTTTTTTTGAACAGGCAAATACTACCGCTGCACTTGGGTTGTCTAGAGATTGCATGAGAAGCTGCCACCTTCGTTTTGCCCGACAGACTCTTTCTCTCTCGAGCGTCCCAGCGCAAAAAGCCAATCCAAATTGCAGATCACTCTCCGCTTGGGGGACGGTGGCTTCTTGAAGTCTGCCTCGCGCTCCTCGACAGACGTTCTGAAGCTGGGAGTGTTCCGAGATCCCATTGTACGCATGGTTGCCGCAATAGACTCGCAGAAGGTTCAATGCCAAGGTTTGTAGTTCTCTTGCATTGCGAACGAAGCTTAAAGTACGTGGGTGGTGAGGCCCTACTCCTCTTTTTGCGAGCCTCGAGGAACGGCAACCGGGAAGCAACCTGGTTGCGCGAAAGCATCCAACCAAGATGAGAAAGACCGATGTAGTTCAAGCTTTTCACGACGACAGGAAATGGTGGCAGGCAGAACGCAATGCTTTCATCAAGAGGATCTCCTTGACGTGAACAGTCATGGGCGAAAGGATGTGCTTGTTCAGCAAGCTGAGTCCTGCCAACTTGTTGTTGTTAAATGCTTCTAAAGTTCGCCCTGTCACCAAATATTGCTGCCTTATTGCGTAGTCCAACTTAATCCACATCGGTCAGTTCATCTCTCGCACTGTGGGAGAGTTCGATTTGGCCAATCATGGAGACAATAATTGGCCCATTGAACGGTCTCCCACCATATCAAATCAATGTGGCCTTCCCAATGGTGTCCCATTAGTTGGGAGCAGCTGCTACAGCCGTAGAACTGTGGTTAAAAAGTGAAAGAACTGAATCTATGGCTTTTTGAGTGTACTGAACTCCTCTCTCGTAAAACATTGGATGTGCATATTTGGCATATACCTTGAACTCAACAGGTGCTGTCATTACGTCCCCAGAGGCCTACGCAGAGCTTGCAGATCGAGGCACTTGCTCTGGTTTTCAAAGGAACGCAGTTACACGGAGTCTTGCAGAAGCTCCCCCAGACTCAGAGGTGCGTTTCTGTTCTTCTTGCAGTGAGGCCCTGCCAGCATTGCAGAGTTTCAGCCCAGAGCTCGCACCAGAATGACTAGATTAGGATCCCCCGAGAGGGCGTTGAGAACGGCACACGTGTACATGAGTGTGTCAAGCAAAAGTGCGACTCACCGTACGTTTGAACAACAGTTATATCAACGGAAATCAACAGATCACTGAGACAGTCTTTGAGAAGGCCCGAGGTGCTCTTCATTCGCTGGACCACGCGATCATACTCGAAAATCTGGATCAATCGTTTTTCATGATGTATGTCGAATCCTTGCAACACTAATCCATCTCTTAGCCTGTGTCCGCCGTATCTCCTAGTATCATCATTGCTCCAGCGCTCTTGTTACAATGCCTGTAGCTTTTGTTGCGTTAGTGCTAGGGGAGCCATTCGAATCAAATGAGCATCTTCAACTTTCAGGATGCAAGACGTGAAGCTTTCGACATACCACCAATGCTGGCCAAAAGACCCCGCAAAGGGGCTGCAGTCTAAGGAGGTTTGCGCTCTATCTCTCTGTTGTGTACCTCAAAACCCGCATGTGAGAAGGGCATGTTGCGGAAAACATGCCAATTCTTCCCGGTTTCACGTTGTCACGTCCGGGGCTGAAAATATGGGCCCCTCGGGCAAAAAACTTCCTCGGGACTGAAATAGATATTTATTACCTGTTAATACTAATGGCGAAGAAAATCACTCGAGAATCCAATGCATCAGAGATTGCTGACAATACTTAGCGGGCTGTTTGTTGTTGAGTTTGTTGGCAACCCTCTCCGACATGAAAGACCATGCACCAGCTGAATCTGGCGCAGAAGTCAAGTTCTACACAAGAAATGACGTGTCAGACGTTGATTCGTTCATGATTCCAACAAGAAAAACTGAGAAGAAAAAAAACGATCGTTTTTTTGAAAACGATAAAAAACGAGGATATTTTCGAAAACGATAGTTTTTGTTAACTATCGTTTTCATTCCGTGTATATATTTGCATTATCTTTGTCAAAACCCAGAAATATTCGAATATAGGCTAAATACATACAGGCGTACATCTGGCTATAAGACAATTGCCCAAAGAACTTTCTACCTTAAGTAGAAGAAGTTTGAAAGGCAGTGGGACCGATGTGGCCGAAATTCGGTTTCAGAAACCGGGTTTTGAATTGAGTAGTATATCACTCAATCCACGAAAACGTGTCACAGATTTTGCTTCCTCATATCCGACATGTTCAGGTCAAATTTTGAGCAAAATTCGGAAATTTTTTTTGGGATGGAAAGAGCTATCCACGGCAAGTATCGGCACCTTTTTGGAACTCGATATAGCCAAAATTCTGACCCCCAGATGGCACTTTAGACGTTTTTGGGCCGAATTTCGGTCCTCAAAAAAAACACTCCTCGCAGGAATCGAACCAAGCACCCCCAGAACCACAAGTGGGCGTGCTACCCGTTAGACCACGGGCGAAAAAAACGCGGGCGATTTCATTTTCGGTATTTGAACCATCCTTCCGGTGGTTCGCGTGCCGCGTCAGGAAGTTTGCGGTTTGACCCCCGCTACACCACCACTGTAAGCAGAACACGCACTCCGAGCTCCAAAACGCTCGACGCCGCGAGGAAGCGACCACTTTGGTGGTTTGCGAGGGAAGAAGAGAAAAATATTCTCGGAAATATTCTCCTGGTCCAGAACCGGCGCCGGGAGGGCAAACGAAGACGCAAACGCCCACCGACCCCCAGGAAAAGCCCGCATCGGACTGCCGCCGCGAAACAGCACCGCGCAGACTACCCCGAAACTCTCTTTTCGCCACTTCTTATTTCCATACCCCTCTGTTCAGTTCCGGGAGCCGGGGAGGGCGGGCAAAGTAAAATGCTCACTGAACCCCCCACCACAACGTGAGACCGTAAAAACAACGAAGAACGAAACCGAAGACGAAAACAAACAACGCGCCAAGGATGGCGACGGGGAGGCACAAGGAACCACCTCACCTGTTCTCAAGAACTAACTCGAGATAGGTATCCACCGTACCGATAACCGATAACCGATAACCGATAACCTCGGAATTTTGGCACAAGTAGCATAGCCGTCAGTGCACCCTACCATGACTCTTTTGGTCGCCGGTTCGAGTCCCACTTTGGGTGTTTTTTTTTTCTCAAAACTTTTTTCGTCGTATCCGGCAGGAGGAGGCACAATTTTGGGATTTTCCGCCAAGTTTTTGAGGAATCGCGTAGTTCTGTCACGGGACCGTATCGGCACCCCCGTAGAATTCTGTGGCGAGTCAAATCTGACTTGTTCCTGCATGCCGAGAAAAAAAAAAGTCGATTTTCAGACCCCTATTTTTTGGAGACCCGGCCTCAATTTATGGGGGGGTGTCGGTCAAAATTTTTATTCCGACCAGATATTCGGAAAGCCCTGTCCTCAACGGATTCAAACGTGTCCTCAAAATCTCGAAACCGACCATTTTCGGACCTGCAGATGGAAATCTTCGGCAGAAATCCGAAAAAAGCCGAAATCTGTGACACTTTTTCGTGGAATGAGTGATATTGAGTTTTCACCGGAGTGGAGAGCCGTCGAGTTACCGGTGCGGTTGACACAGGAGGGAGTGTTGTCTGGGGTCAGGGTGGGCTGAGGGCAGTCCAGGTCCGTCAAGTGGCTGGAAGCAAGTGGTCGGGCATTTCACGTGCACGAACGACAAAAGCAGCTTGGCGATTTTTACACCGCTGCGCGAGGCCAGAAATCCTCCTCCTGGAAGGAGTGATTCTTTGACCACACAAAATTGGGTTTGCGGGTTTGCGGGTTTGCACCTTGTGGCTCAGGCTGGTGAAGCAGCATCAGAAGCACTTGATCATGGCATTGACGGGCTCATCAGCAATGCCAACATGTCGTGCACATCCGTGATCAGCATTTTGCTGATTACGATCCCCCGCAGTGGTGCTTTCAACGACACTCCGTGCATGGGGAGGTGGTCGCCGCAATCTCACCTTGCAAAACGCACTGAAGTTACCGCATTTTTGAAACAAACTCAACTTACAGTTCGTTTCCATTGTTAACGACGAGAACATTTTCGATGTGCGGTTGTACGAGGCTGTGAAAGAGCTGCATACCATGAAATTCGAGGAAGTGCAGCAGAGAGCGCCGTACCAAAAGAGCGCATGTGACAGAGCGAATAAGTTGTGCTGGCACACTGACCAAGTTGATCAAAAGGTGAAGACGTCCGATGGTGAGTCCATGGCTGCGCTGCTGGACAGCGGATCCGACAAAGTCTTATGCGCCTCACCCTGCTCGTGGCACTAGACAGGCCCATCAACATGGTACATTGGCGACGTAAGTGCAACGTACTGCATGCCGCAGCACACAGCAATGAGCACGGATTTGGGTATAAGGCGGCACTGCGAGAATAGGAAGGCTGTTCTGCGTGTCCAGTACGGCGCTGCTCGTGCCTAAGTGCCGACCTCCTCGTCGTTCGTCGTCGTTACTGAAGGACGTTTGTACCCGGGTTAATTGTACTTATTACCTGAGTTATTTGTATATGTCACTCGGGTGTTTTGTACACATGAAGTAGTATGCACAACTAGCCCCAAGCGTACTTTGGTCAGATTGTCCAATGAATGCGCCACTCGAATCTTCAGTTTTTTAAGATGCGACTACTTCCTTTTACTTTCTAGATGGGGGACCCCATGTGAAAGGTTCCAATCTTTTCCTCATTGCTCCTCTGCTCAGTCATTGCCTTCTGTACCGAATTTCACAGTGTGCAGAAGCTAGGCCATTCAGCAACACCAGTCGCGCAGTTGAACTTTTGGATAAGAGTAGTTGTCAAGCATTGCGGAAGTGTCTCTGCTTTCTGTACTCCGTGACGACAACAGGGGTTGGCTGCTCCCAAGCTAGCTAGTGTATCGTTCTCGTCACGTGCGTGGCGAAAGAGTAATCACACGAATAAACGAAAACTTGCCGTGTTGTTTTGCTGTTTACGTTACAACGAAGGAAGAAAATTGAAGCAACTTTCTGATCGTGCTCATTGGAAAATTTTGCAACGATTGTGCAGGATTGACCCGAAAGGGTCATCGGGGGAAGGACCTTACACATGCCGTCTGCAGGAATATTACGCAGCTATGCTGCTTCCTCGCTATGCGCACCTGGCCCGCCTCCGCCAACGTCTCAGGTGCAACGATTGAGCGCAACAGGTAGAGACACCAGCATGACGAATGGCTCCTACGCATACGAAGCTCAAATGAATGTGCTACCAGGTGCCACACCAGCGATGACTACATCTTCAGCAGATGCAAGGAGCTGGGCAGATGCTGTGCGGCCATCCACCGGTAGTGAATTGGCCAGGGACTCTGCCCCGATGAAAGAGCTCAACTATGAGCATGCCTTTGCTGCGACAACACCCAGCAGAGTCCTTGATACCGAGTTTCTTCTTACACTCCCGCAGCAGATTCAAGCTTCGCTGAAGACCTTTGAGGAGCTGCAAAGTCAAAAGCCTCACATCCTGTCATCCTCTGCAAAGCTATCCTCTTCTCGATCCCCTCAGGTTACGCCGCCTCAAATTGGTTTGCGAAGCGCCAGTACGGGGAGGTTGCAGGGTCCCCCTGGAGTCAGCGCAGCCAATGCTCTGCGAGAGCAGAGCAGAAGGGAGAAGGAAAATTTGAGGAAGCTGCAGATAGCTGAATCGGTGATGAAGAAACTGCACAAAAAGAATCAAAAGCTAGCAAAAGAAGTAACCAACCTCAGAGGGGAGCTAGCAGGCGGATCGGTTGTAAATCGCGAAGCTGACATAACTGATGATTCTGCAGGAAAAAGGCTGCAGCAAAAGGACTCACTCATCGAAATTTTGGAGTCGAAGCTCAAAGCAGCCGAAAGATCACTATCGTCATCCACGCACGGACCTTTGTCCACGTCTCGGTCACAGCCATCCGTGTCAGCTTTCGAAGACCGATTCGAAAGGTTGCAGCAGCAGTACTCAGATCTGCTGACTTGTCGCGTGGACAACATCACCAACGGTGCCTCCACTGCAAAGATCAACAAAGACGTAAAAGCGTTTTTTGTCGCCTTGCGGAAAAAGATTCATGCAGACATGTTGACACACGAAGTTGAGCGCATCGTGTGGAACGAACAAATGGCAAATATCGAAGAAGAGGTCTGTGCCAACCTTCGCACTATACGGCAGAGGCACTCAAGACAGATTGATAAGAGCAGCTGAAACAAGAGCCATGCCGTTCAAAATCTGTAAGTTAATCAATAAATAAATTGCAAGTTCGTAGTAGTGGGCGTCTGCCAACTTCATACCGACGCATTACATAGCAAACTGGATCCGTAACTTCGGGAAAAGGATTGGCACTGGGACACATGCGGGATGTCAGTGCGAGTTTAGGTCTGGGCTCACGGGTGCTACCCGCGGCTCCGATTTCTTCTGGGCCTTCTTGCTGCATGTTGTCTGCAATGAACTCGTTGAAATGAAATTGTTGTGCAAGTTCACTAAGCAAAGCAACAGAAATCCCTTACAACAATACAGTTATGCGAGCGGAGCGTTGCGAAGCGCTGCGAAGGTTCCACCAGCTGAGTGCTACAAGCAAGCACCGAGCGAACCAGCTGAGAGTTGGCCAGCCCTGCAGCTCCGCCCGTTTATCCTTCAAGCTTCTTCGGCAGCTCACGAACATTCCCTGCCAACCGCATCCAACATTTTCGGATCCTGGTTTCCGGAATGCATGTGCAGGTCACAATAAATTCGATGCATTCTTGCTTCGGCTCAGGCAGCCAGTTTTATACACTGCAACTTCGGCCCGTTCATAAATCGACCCATCCAATCAAATTCACTTCAACCGTTTGCTTTAAGCGGGTGCGACACTACCCGTCGATGCACCATGTCGAATAGGCAACTAGCGATCGCGCAAGTACACATGTCATCACAGAACTTGCTCGGGCCACTCTTTGCCAGAGTCTTGGGCAGAGAGGCCGCAAATGCAGTGGCCGAACTTGTGGATGTAAACTCGGTCAGCTGACCGAGCTTGCACTTTAAACCAGAAAAAACTCGGTCAGGCAAAAAAACAAAAAAAAATATGATTTTGAATTTTTGGGGAGTTTTTTTTGGGGGGGGAAACTGGGTCCAGCAACCTCGGCCTGGGAGCTGAAGGGGCGACCCTCTCAGCCCCCGTTGGGTCTGGCTGACAACTTCGGCTCCTTTTGCAAATTATTTGAAAAACTAAAACTGGTATGGATGATAGGGGCCGAAGCAACTGCGAAGATGAACACTTTTTGTAGCAAGGCTGCACTAAGCGTCGGAGGACAACACAGGGCTGCAGATTTGGTTCCCAATCTGGTGTTTTAGCAGATTTATGTCACATTTGGTGTGCGTCTCCGTTTTGCTTCCTCTTTGTGACCCAGTATCGTAACCAGAACTTGCATCTAAAATTCGCTCGCTTGACAAAGCTCGGCCCCTCTTTAAAAGACCCCTGGCCGAGAATGTTTTACCCTCTTTTTTCGGATCTGGCCAGCCTAGTTCAACACCGGCAGGCAGAACCGGCGCTCCGAAGCCACACTTCCGCATGAAGCACTGTGGCAGGGCGTCTTGCGGTCTGAGACGGGTTGATGCACACCGTGAACAGAGCAGCGTGTGCAGCTGGGGTTCCCAGGCTACTGCCAGCTGCTGTGGGAAGCGTTACTGGTAACGTTGCTTGCTAATTTTAGACTACCACTGCTGACCGACTTTGGCCAAAACCTCGCCAGGTCAAGCTCGGGCCCTGGCCGCAAATGTGCAGCGGTGCAAAAAAAAGGAGCACTGCAAACTTTGTACTGGAATCATGCAAGAAGTAGATTGCGAACTGAGTCACTTCCATCAGGCAGCCGGCTGCACGGTCGTGCGCGACTCCGACGTCGGCTATTAGTCAGGCCGGGCATCATAGGAGTTAGTGTCAGCCTTTCACTAACATCATAGACAAATCTCAGCCTACACTGTATAAATGGCTACTTACAATATGACGTATAGGGAACGTTTCAGTTAGACTTTAGCGGACATGAAGACTCGTCTTCACTCGCCCTGTCACTCGCCCTTCACTCGCCCTCAGTACCATACAAGGTCAAGCTTTTGTGCCTTCTCCGACCCGGGGTTTAACCACAAAAATCTCGGCAAATACCCCGTCACCAAAAAAAAAAAAACCCCATTAACACGGTTGTGACACGAATGGATTATTGTACATTCTTGTACATTGTACAGTTAGGGCAGACTTTTTTTTTTTTTTTGATCCGCGTCCTAACGCGCGGAAAATTTTGGGAAACCGTGGAAAAAAAAATAGTTGAAAAAAAAATATTTTTTCTTTTTTGCTGTGGGAAGGGCACAACAGGGTGCCATGGGGGGACTCCAGATGGTCACTGAAGTCCGCGCTTCGGCTGCGGAAACAACAAACCCCGCTCGTGGGGCCTACAACGACACGTCAGCGGAACGCCGGATTAGAAGCTCGCTGCGAATCTCTAATTTGCATTGACCCCCTGACCTATCTGTTGCTGCAGCACCACAAAAGCTGTGACACCGGCAAATTTCACCTTGACTAAGTGAGTGTTGCATGCTAATGCAAAAACAGGGCACAAGCAAATGGAAGGGACACTGCCGTGTTTTTGCGCCATCGATGTTGAGATTGGTGCAGTGAAGGATTGACACCTCCTTGAGATCAACGACCTGTCGTTGTCCTTCATGGAGATGTTTCAGCAGATCATAAAAGACCGTCACCTCCAGACGCCTGCCGAGTATGATGATGATGTGGTGGTGTCGGCTAGGGCTGATAGCAGGAGTGTGTGGAGAGATGTTTCTCTTGGGATGTCTGTGCAGGCCATGGACTCCATGCAGTACCGGGAGGTTCGGTACGTTGTGAAGCAAAAGTTCCCGTAGCTCGAACACCTGTCAGCGCCTTCGACCTGCTGATGAAAAAGAGCCAAGCCCGCGTGAAGCCGCTGCAAGTGGGTGAAACGCAGTCGTGGATAGTGTTGTTCAACAGGCTAGTCCAGGACTACCCCATAGAATTCGACAGGGCCCTCCTGGTCGATGAAAAAGGGCATCCGTTCTATCAGGAAGTGGCCAAGACCCTTCTCAAACTTGATGGGCTCCCACTTTCTGTGCAGCTGTTGCAGTAGTATGAGGGCACCAACAAGGTGATTGCCCAGCGCCGTACCGCCGACATCCCCCGGTGCACCCTTCAGAACCTGCAAGAACAAGAAAGTAGCCTGAGAAATGTGTTGGCCTTGCCGTGGGTCGCAGAGCTGAGGTATTCTCAGCATCCACTGCACGAAACTGCAGGAAGTGAGAGATGTGGTACGCAGCAAGCGCAAAACCAACAGCGCACTGAGCAACGCAGTGCGGGAGTTCCATCCAGAAACCCTGTTTGCGACTGGGGTCCATCGTGAAAGCGGAGGGGTCTTCTTCTTGGGGAGAGCTGGAAGGGCAATTCGCCGAGGTAATTCGAGCCGTTCTCACTGGGCACTTTGCCCAGCCTCTCTGACGATCGCCAGGCTCGGTTCAAGCAGATCCAAGGGGTAAAGACGAGCTTCCCCTTCGGTGTCCACAAATACAACGCTGGGGGGCAAGCGCTTGGTATTCAAGCTGCCACCGAGCGACCGCCGCCTACAGGAGGATGTCGTCAAGGCGTTCAAGTCGTGCATCGGGACGGGGAAAAGGTTCCACACCCGGGCCATGAGGATGAAATTCGTCGAGGTCTGGAAGTCATCTGGGGTTCCGCGTACCATCCTCAAGACGATGTACATGTTCGTGACTGGAGATGTGAACCCCCTGCGCACATCAACCGAAAGCCACCTGGCTGAACTCCTCACAACTGATTTCACCCCAGTGAGGTTGCATTCCGAAGCTCGTCAAAAGAGTCCAAATACGACGGCTACTGGGACGCCGTGGGCCGCGTTCTTGAGAAGTGCGGTACTGTCGTGGACGAGAGGCGTCATGGAGAAGTTTCACGCCTCACGTTTGAGGTCCCCGCAAGCATCTCATGGAAGAAGTGCAGAAGCGGCTTCCGGCCGATGCCCACGTCCCGTCCAAAACGTGGGTACGATACCAATTCTGGCCGAGTACGCCGAACAACACAGGCAGTCGCAAGGCCCACGACTAGACGCCTACTACTGTCGGTGGCAGCAGCTCTACGCTGCAGGCTCACCTGGTCCCTCCGTACAACAAAAAGCCTGAGCACATGCAGACGACGGTTATTTCCCAGTGCAAAAAGTCGCCGAAGAATCAAAGTGAGGGACGCGTACCCCTCCGGGCCCCCACCCCCCGACCGCTTGCCACCAAGACCACCCCCCTCCACACAGGAACCCACAGGCCAGGTGGCTTGCCAAACTATCTTTCGAGACTGGAGGTCCTATGAACATGCAATGTGAATAGCCTCTATTCGAGCCAACCCGGCTTTTCTTGCAACAATTATGAAACCGTATTGTTTTTGGACTGGATAATAGTTCAGAGCAAGCTTTTTCCCCTTCTGGGAAAATGCACAGGGGTGGCAGAGTGAGCGGGTGCCGGCCTTCAGGCCGGTCGGCCCGGGCTCGAACCCCGCCCGTATTTTTCCGGTCGGGGATTGTTTTCGAGGTTTGCTGCGTTCCGGGGTCTAATGTGGGGCTGGTGCCCATTACAGCACGGTTTTGTTAGATTTGCCCATTACAGCACGGTCTTCCTTAGATTTGCCCATTCGGTGTTTTCGAGTGCCCATTACAGCACGGTTTTCTTAGATTTGCCCATTCGGTGCCTCAAAAAGTGTCACTTGCAGGGTTCGTCCCCAAAAAAGTGCCACATGCAGGACTCGAACTCACGACCTTCAGACCTTCCGCTGCATTGTGACTGTGACATCCACATTTTGGACGACGGACAATGGGCTGTCACTGGGCATAGCTGTCAGCCGCATTTTGGGCCATCTAACCACAAAATAGCCACAAACCTTGTGGCTCGTTTTGTGGCGGGCACAACTTCAGATGGGGTTTTGGACGGAGCTGCTACACCGGGCTCGGTATCCTGGTGCGGCACTCATTGGCGGTAAACGGTTTACTAAACCTCTGTAGTAGTAGGTTGAACTTGATATGCAGCAACAATCTGTGACGATGCCTGTGAAGACTGCACAAGCCGCAACAGACTACCTCTTTGCACGCGTCGTGTCATTTTGCTTCGGTCGCTTATTGCCCCGCGTACTGTTTGCGCTTCACGTCCCGATGTGCAGTTTGACGACGAGCTCGAGGAACCACCAGATGTAAATTTGTTGCATTAGTCATAGATGGCCGTTATATAACGTTATATAACGTTATATAACGTTATTCCCGGAGTTATTTGTTACCCCCCCCCCTAAATCCAGAAAAACCGTTATTGACCATTATAATACCGTTATTTGCCATTTTTGGTCGAAAAATAACGTTATTTGACCGTTATAACGTTATATAACGTTATATAGCGTTATAATAACGGTATATAACGTTATATAACGTTATATAACGTTATATAACGGGTTTTTACCAGTCCATGGGAGGTCACACTGTCCTCCAGATTTTGGTCATTTTTGGCCATTTTTGCCACATTTTCCAGATTTTGGCCAATTTTGGTTATTTTTGCCAATTTTTCCAGATTTTGGTCAATGTTGACCAGTTTTGCCGTGTTTTCCAGATTTTGGCCCATTTTGGCCGTTTTTACCGATTTGGCCAGGATTGGCCATTTTTGCCATGTTTTTCAAAAATTTGGCTATTTTTGCCGATTTTTCCAGGTTTTGGTCATTTTTGGCCAGTTTTGCCATGTTTTCCAGACTTTGCCCATTTTGGCCGTTTTTGCCGATTTTTCCAGGGTTTTGGTCATTTATGCCCTGCCCCTCACCAGAGCTATTCTTGTCTGAGTTTCTTAAACCCGCACAAGCTCGAACAGGCAGTCCGTGCGCGGAAAAAAAAAAAGGTCGAAAGACACCAATCTGTACGCCCATTCGGGATCGTCGGAAACACAAAAACACGTGTACCGCCCCACCCGCTTCGATTTCAGCCACACTAGTCTTTCCAAAGGGAATATCGACTATGCCTGCGAAAAGCTCCCCGAAGGTCCAGCCGAAGCCGAAGGCTCAACCTAAAGCTCAGCCGAAAGCTCAGCCGAAGACCCCAGGTACACAGCGCAAACGGCCTCGCGCCGAAAGTACGGATAGCAAGCAGCAGCAGCAGCGCCTCGGTTGCAAAGGCGCGACGCGGAAGGAAGAAGGTGGCGGAAACGCTGCGCGTCGAGGCCTTGTCCCGCGACCTGGCATTGACTGGCCCCAGCGTTCTCCCTGTCACGAAACCACCAAGTAAGAGCCCGGAACAACGATTCATCGACCGGATCAAGAAAACCGACCCCGGGCTGGCTGGGTTCTACGGGAAGCGCCAGCTGTGACTGCTCGACTTTGCATGTCTCGTGCTCATCATGCACCCATATTTGGTACTGGGACCTTGTCTGACTGGCATAGTACGCAACGGTCTGCCGAGTGGACAAGCTTGGACAAGTTGGACTCCAGTGGCCGGATCATGCTGGGGACATCTGCTGCCTCACGAAGGACACTGCAAACGACCGTTACGGGCCACCGACTGAGGGACACGCGCCGGAAACCCAAAACTGCAGACATCCACATCCCAAGAACAACATCGCACAGTGAAAGAGTCATGTGAATCCGGAAGGATCGCGTTTGTCGCGCTTGGGTGGAAGTCCGCAAGAAAATAAGTAAAAGAGAAAAAGCTCTGGGGAGGGGCTATACGGACCCCTGAGGACCGGTTACTACGAATTCTTTTCGGACCAGGGTTTGTTTCCGAACAGTTTTTGTGACCGGGATCCAAAAATCGGCAAAAGTCTGGAAAAATTGGCAAAAATGGCCGAAATTGACCAAAATCTGGAAAATCGGGAAATCTGGAAAAATCGGAAAAAATGGCCGAAATTGACTGATCTGGATAAATCGGCCAGAGTGGCCAAAATCTCAAAATTGTCCAAAATCTTGAAAAATCGGCAAAAATGGCCGAAATCTGGAAAAATCGGCAAAAATTGCCGAAATCTGGAAAAAATCGGCAAAATGGCCAAAACCTGAAAAAATCGGCAAAAGTCTGGAAAAATTGGCTAAGATTGACCAAAATCTGGCAAAAATGGCCAAAATCGGAAAAAATGGCCGAAATGGACCAAAATGAGGAAAAAATGACAAAAATCTGGAAACATGGCCAAAATCGGAAAAATTCTAAAAACCGTTATTTGCGTTATTTTTTCCGTTATTTTGCGTTTTCGACCGTTATATAACGTTATATAACGTTATATAACGTTATATAACGTTATATAACGTTATCACCGTTATAGCGTTATATAATGTTATATAACGTTATCAACCGGCCATCTATGATTAGTGTGATTGTCAGGCCTCCGACTACCCTGAGCACCACCAGATGATTCGGCGCACTTCCTTTTCTCCCCGCGGCCGAGATCTCGACTCCCCTGTGTTTTGTTTCACCTGCTCGTCTCCGCGGCTCCGCTTCGGAGCCGCGGAGACGAGCTGGGTAACAGTGGGTTCGTGGGCGGCCATCTGCTTCTCGTTCGCAGGCGGCTGCTGCGGCCTCGGCTTCTTGCGGGCGCTTCCCCCTACTTGCTCGTCGCGCGTCGCGCTTCCGCTGGGAGCAAGGCGCCGTCCGTCCATATTGCTTGCACGTTCACCGTTCGGTGTTCCCGCGGCCGACCCTTGTCCCGGTAGTAGTAGGAATTATGCACACAGATTCGTGCATAATTCAGTTCGCGCGGGTGACAGACCCGTTCTACAGTTCTGTAGTACAACTTCCACTTCTTCTTACGATTTCTGTCCGATAGCCTCTTCAGAACCAGGCCGCAACTTGAACCCAAAACCTACAACACTTGGACCCAAAACTTGGACCCAAATGGTGCCAAAACCGGGAACCAAATTGAGAACCCAAAACTTGAACCTAAACCCTAAGCTTGGATCCAGACCCAAAACTTGACAGTCACACTGACTAATGGATACGGGTAGCTGATTCGGACACTCATCATTCAGGTGGATGCGGGATGCGAACGGAATGCGTCGCTGCGCCTGCAGTGTGTCACTACATCGTCGCTGCGGCAGTGCCGCAAGTGCGTGCAAGGCGGTCACCGCCGCGGTGAGTGGAGAGCTTCGGAATGCGTGCTCGTCAAGTGCGCGGAACACGCGAAGCGTGCGGCGACTACGAAGGTGCCATTGGGATGATTTAGCCCGGAATTTCGGATGAATGTTCCATGACAACAACTGCCATTTTCTTCTCAGTCTTGGCCGGCGACGTGGTTCAGCAGAATTTCAGCCAGAAACGGCGTAGCAGCTGGCCCAAATGCTGGCCCTAAAACCCGTCAACCTCATCTGAACTTCTGACAGACTGAAGGTGTCCACCTGGCCACAAAGGTAGCCACAAGGTTGTGGCTACTTTGTGGCTGACAGCTATGCCTGGTGACAGCCCATTGTCCATCGTCCAAAATGTGGATGTCACAGTCACAATGCAGAGGAAGGTCTGAAGGTCGTGAGTTCGAGTCCTGCATGTGACACTTTTTCGGGTTCAAAAAAAGCCAATCCCACAAGTGACACTTTTGGAGGCACCGAATGGGCAAATCTAAGAAAACCGTGCTGTAATGGGCACTCGAAAACACCGAATGGGCAAATCTAAGGAAGACCGTGCTGTAATGGGCAAATCTAACAAAACCGTGCTGTAATGGGCACCAGCCCGGTGCACGTTGATTTCTGGAAAGCTTTTTTTATTTCACCAGGGTCCCAAATTCTTCACTCATATTACTTTGGGATAATTAGCTTATATGGTGCGTTTGACAGGTCTGCGCTGCCAGTAACTGCCAGTAACAGCCAGTAACCGTCGGGTAGACTGCCATGGTACAGTGGGATTTCTGAAAAAAAAACATTTTGTGTACTTAGGGCAGACTATTCTTATTTTTTGATCCGCGTCCCCCCCGACCCCTGAAAATTTTCCGCGCGTGCGCGCAAAAAAAAAGTAGTTTTTTTAAAAAGTACGTGCGCTCGGCTAAGGCCGGCGCGTGGCGAGACTGGAGGCAGCAGGTAAAGTTCGGGGCGAAGCTAAGTTCGGGCAATGCTAAGTTCTGGTGAAGCTAAGTTCGAGTGATGCTAAGTTCGGGCGTTGCTAAGTTCTGGTGCTAAGCGCTCAGGCTGCGCTGGTACTGAAAAAAGTTCGGGCACGAAGCGAAGTTCGGCCAGGGTGGTAAAGTCCGGGTGAAGTCAAGGTCGGTGCTCGTGCCCGGGGGGGGACACCCCCCCCGGACCCCCCCGACCCACCGAGTACGGGAAAGGTTTGGCGCTGGTACCCGGGGGGGACACCCCTCGGACCCACCGAGCACGGGTAAAGTTTGGCGCTCGTACCCGGGAGGCCCCGCCGCACCCTTGCGGCAGCCTTTTCCCGCCCGTCCCTCCCCAGCCGCTGCTAAACGAACATCGACGTGGGCGGCATAGAAAAAGAAGAACTACTCTACGGCACCAGAAAGTCCAAAAATACCATGGTAAAGAAAATTAAAGTTAAAATTAGAAGTAAAAGGAGAAAAAAGAAATTGGCGACAACGAAAGAAAGAACAGAAAAAACAGAAAACGGAAAAAAAGAAAAAAAGAAGAAAAAAGACTCTGCATTCCGCGAAGAAGACTTGATGCTAGCATCAAACACTTAGAGGCAAGTAGCGCCTGAACACGAAACTAAGATTTTCCCCCGCCGGCCCTCTCCCGGGGTGGCCGAAATTTGCGTTTTTTGCGGAGTTTCTCAGTATCTCGCGGTATTTGGGTCACCCCGTCGCCCCGGGAGAGGGCCGGCGGGGGAGGGACGGGCGGGAAAAGGCTGCCGCAAGGGTGCGGCGGGGCCTCCCGGGTACGAGCGCCAAACTTTACCCGTGCTCGGTGGGTCCGAGGGGTGTCCCCCCCGGGTACCAGCGCCAAACCTTTCCCGTACTCGGTGGGTCGGGGGGGTCCGGGGGGGGTGTCCCCCCCCGGGCACGAGCACCGACCTTGACTTCACCCGGACTTTACCACCCTGGCCGAACTTCGCTTCGTGCCCGAACTTTTTTCAGTACCAGCGCAGCCTGAGCGCTTAGCACCAGAACTTAGCAACGCCCGAACTTAGCATCACTCGAACTTAGCTTCACCAGAACTTAGCATTGCCCGAACTTAGCTTCGCCCCGAACTTTACCTGCTGCCTCCAGTCTCGCCACGCGCCGGCCTTAGCCGAGCGCACGTACTTTTTAAAAAAACTACTTTTTTTTTGCGCGCACGCGCGGAAAATTTTCAGGGGTCGGGGGGGACGCGGATCAAAAAATAAGAATAGTCTGCCCTAAGTACACAAAATGTTTTTTTTTCAGAAATCCCACTGTACCATGGCAGTCTACCCGACGGTTACTGGCTGTTACTGGCAGTTACTGGCAGCGCAGACCTGTCAAACGCACCATATAAGCTAATTATCCCAAAGTAATATGAGTGAAGAATTTGGGACCCTGGTGAAATAAAAAAAGCTTTCCAGAAATCAACGTGCACCGCCAAAGACCGGCGCCAGCGAGACTGGAAGTATTGGTAAAGTTTGGGTATGTACCCACACCCCGATTGACAGCTAAGCTCGGGCGTTGTTAAGTTCTGGACGTTGCTGAGGTCGGACGATGCTTGCGTTACAGAGTTCTGGTGAAGCTCAGTTCTGTCGGGCATTCCTTAGATCGTTTGCTTCGAGCTTGGGCAAAAAACACGGGTTTCGGACATTAGAAACGTGAAAAACAAAATTTTGAACCGAAACAAGAAGGGTCCTCAGCGGGGGGTTCGAACGCGGGACCTCCAGCCCTGAAAGCTTTCGCCGTTCACTCATCACGGTGGCGATTCCGATGCTCCCGTACTCCGAAAAGTGTCGATTCGTGAACGTCAGCCAGTTGATCGACGTTTACTTGGCGACAGACGCGCACGTTCCGTCAACGAAGTGCAGTCATGCAACAACGGAAACACGTTCTCCGAGCTATTACGAATACTGCTGGGACGCACTGGGTCTTCCTCGTCTTCTGCCATTCAATGCGAACTGCCACCAGAATCGTGGACCAGATCGTGCTTTGTTGTGGACTCACTGACAAAGTACGCGAAGCCATTGCCTCTCGAGCTTTTGTCACGACGAGGTGCTCCAGACTGGACGACGGTTGGTCATGTGGCTATCACCATGCTTCGCTGAGTTGATTTACTGTGCTTAGCAATGAACTTCGGGATGGGATGTGGGCGCATTCCCCGTGTGAGCTTCACGAAGAGCGAGTGGTTTGCGATTCTTGCTCCCAACGGCTTGTTAGCTGGATCGTTCACGACTGCAATCTGGACAGTCAGCAGTGGAGTGTGTCTCAGCGTTGCTGATCACAGCAGCTTTTGAGCTATGCAGACGGTTTCGAGTTTTAAGAAGTTTTTCGAGACTGAAGGTCCTATGAAAATGCAATGTGAATAGCCTCTATTCGAGCCAACCCGGCTTTTCTTGGTGCAAAAAGTGTATTGTTTTTGGAAAGCGCTGAGCTTGCTTTTTTTTTTTTTCCTTCCAAAAGATATGCGGGTGGCAGAGTGACCGGGTCGGCCTTCAGGCCGATAGGCCTGGGTTCGAACCCCGCCCATGACATTTTTTCCGGTCGAACATCGTTTTCGAGGTTTGTTGCGTTTTGGGGTCCAATGTGCCCGAAATTTGCGTTTCTTGCGGAGTTTCTCAGTATCTCGCTCGAACTTTGCTTTGCTCCACCGGAACTTAGCTTCGCCCGGTCCTCAGCTACCCGAACTTTGGTTCACTGGAGCTTCGCCCGAACTTTTCTTCGCCCGAACTCAGCCGCGCCCGAACTTTGCTTCGCCCCAACTTTGCTTCGCCCGAACTCAGCTGCGCCCGAACTTTGCTTCGCCCGAACTTTGGTTCACCAGAAATTTGCATCGCCCAAACTTAGCTGCGCCCGAACTTTACTGTTTCCCGAACTTTAACAGCTGCCTCCAGTCTCGCCCCGCGCCGGCCTTTAGCCGAGCGCACGCACTTTGTGCAGAATGGTTCAACTTCCGGTCTTTTTACCTGGAAGTACCTCCGAATACCACTGTGGACACACTGCTATCTACTGGAGTTCCTGCACTCTAACTCGTCTCTCTCTCTCTCTCTCAGAAATGCGGCATCCATCATTCTATACCCAAGAGCAGGAAAACAGTGAAAGTATTTAAAAGAAAATGCCGACATTGAATGCTGTGCTGGTTGGTGCTCCTGGCTGCGGAAAAGGAACACAGAGTCCAGCAATTGTAGAAAACTTCGGTGTGTGCCACATTGCAACAGGAGATGCCCTTCGAGCTGCGGTAGCACAGGGTACAGAAGCGGGAAAGGCTGCAAAAGACGCCATGAACGCCGGGAAGCTGGTCAGCGATGACATTGTTACCAAGATAGTAGCTGATGCAATCGAGAAGCCCGAGTGCAAGAAGGGTTTTGTTCTTGATGGCTTTCCCCGAACCGCCAACCAGGCAAGAATCCTTGACGACATGCTGAGCAAGAAGAACACTGCTATTGATACTGTTGTTAGCATCAAGGTTCCTGACGAGACTCTTGTTGACAGACTCTCTGGAAGGTGGATTCACAAAGCATCCGGTCGCAGCTATCACACCATCTACAACGTATGCATCATGCTACCATATTTGCGAGTCTGACTGCCGATTGCGTCCCTTTATAGTCTTTTCCATGCATCCACCCTTACCACAGCCGCCGAAGAACGATCATCTGGACGACATCACTGGTGAGAAGCTCGAACAGCGCCCTGATGACAAGCCAGAAACTGCAAAGAGTCGTCTGAACACTTTCCACCGAGAAACGGTCCCTGTCCTCACTCACTATGGCTCGACAGGCAAGGTCGTAGAAGTTGATGGCAACAGAAGCATGACAGCTGTTGCATGCGATGTCGGCAGGGTGGTATGTACTTCAGTGGTTCTGCAGTGAGGCGACCGGCGACTCCTCGGAGAGATGGTGCGTGCACTCGGCCCAAAGAGGCAGGCTGTTCTTTCCGGAAGAAATTCACCCTTTAGCCAAAGACCTGGGACCCGTTTTAACGTGGTGCCTCCCTTCACGAAAGTACGACCTCGCGCATATATGGCTAGGTGACGGCCGATGCACCCCCGGGCTGGGAGTGGGAGTCGCTCTTCTGTTTGCGTGGTGCTTCGTTTGCGGATACGCAATCGCCGCAGCGTCCTAGTCTGTGACCTGTGCAAAAGTGCTTCCGCGGCCTTAGACCATCCGATCCGTGATGATGCTGCTTGAGGCGACAGCAGGTCTCCGCCGGCAGGCGCTTTTTGACGCACTCACTGCATCGCGGCTTTCAGTGATGCGAGCAAACCACCCCGGGGCGGGAGGTATTCACCGCGCCTTCTGGGGCCTCGAACGGGGGGGCTCCTTTGCACGGATCCGTGCTTAAGCTTCTTCCTGCCGCTTCAGCCTTCGCCTTCCAGTCCGGCTTTCCCTGCGTCCACCCTGCCAGATAGGCCTCCTCTGGCAAAAAGGTTGCGGCCGTGTTCTGCCGGCTTTCTCTCTGTGATCGCGTATCTTCATGATCACATCCTCGGTCGCGGTCAACAACTGTGCACGCCTTGAAACACCCCACAACCGTTCCCATAGATGTCAAAACGGTGGTGGAGTATTCATGGCCGCAGAACCACGGCTGCAACCACCTTCCTATACGCCTTCCCCATTTCGATAAGGCTGAGCGCTTTTCCTACACCGGATGACGGAAGTTTGCCAGCATGGTCTCTTGTTGCTGCCGGGTTGGCCTTTGGCGTTGCACCAAGTCCATGGCGGTGTTGCTTAGCGCGTCCGCGTCTGTGTTAAGCTCCCGTGCAACGTGCTCAATGCGCATGCGCGTCAGATACGGCTTCAGTTCCTCTGAACATGCCATGCATCGTGCGAGGTGCCCGACAACTAGCCGAGTTGCCTCGCACCGTGCATTCCTCTCCTTCCGCTTCGCCTGCATCCCCCAGCAGGTGCAGGCCCGCTAGCAGTCCTTCGCACTGCACGATCCACTGTCTGTGGGGATCTGATGGCTTCCACCCACGCGGGTAGTCCACGGTCCTGTGATGCATGGTGGACCAGTCAAGCAGACCGTCTGCTTCCTGACGTCGAGTTAGGACCTCGACGAAGAAAAGGTGTAGCCGCTTTAGCACTCGCAACCTTTCTTCCCTAGCTACCGGCAGACCGGGGATCGCTTCGTCTCCTCGTACAGCTGGGCCACCACGAACAAGCATAGGCACGGGGGCCAGTTCCTTAAGTCTCCGTGCTTCGATCGAGTTCGTTCCCAGGCTGGGCACATCCAGAACAGGTGCTCTACCGTCTCCCGGTCCTGTGTGTCGCAGTACGGGCAGTTTCGTTCACCCAACCCCGTTCGCCCGGTTGCCGGTGTGGCCCGCAAGTACCGACTTGAGCATGCCGGCTTCGTACGCGGGAAGGGGGGTTTCCGCATTTCTAGTAGGCGCGGTGGTCTACCCCGTTCTGCCTCCGAAGTCCGCTGCTCGCCGCGCCGCGAGCTGCCTCATGCAGCCTCAGCGCGTGCCACAAGTCATGTTGAAATATTCGGGTGCAGCCCTGCGCCGCTGCATCGTGCACTACCTCGTCTCCGGCATCGTTCGTGTAGGCAATGCTGGTCGGTGCCACCCAGCGCCACTGGAGCCCATCCAGGGGGCCCTCTCAGCATTAGTAGCGTGTCGCTTTGCTCCCATGCCGTCCAGGACAGAGTCCGCGCGGACTCCCACTTCTCGGCTTGAACAGCCCAGGTAGTTATTCTCCGGTAAACCGGCACTGCTACCGGGTCGAGTCTGTGTCCGTGGTGCAGTATGTGCAGCACGGCCTCCTGGGCCCGACGCGGCGGTCCCGTCCACACCGCGTCAGTAGCTCGTAGGCGCACGATATCCCGCTTCCTGAGTTCGGACACTGCAATGCCGTTGCGTTGCCTGGGAGTGCGCCTTGACAGTTGTATCGCCTCCCCCGGCGGCACCCGATCTGTCGTTATCATCGCCCCCAGCATCAAATGTCGCAGCGACGTTGGTCTTCTGGCTGCGGAGTCTATCATGGGTCAGCTCCAACCCTCTCCCGACGACAGGCGTGGAACTCGCGCTTGATTTTGAGGCATTTACGCGTTCGAAGCTCCCAGGGAGAACCTTCGCCGAGAAGGGGCTGCAAATTGGGTACCTTATGCGAGCTATCAACGACCTGTGCTGCGCCGACTCAGGAGTCGCCTCCTTCCCTGGGAAGTGGCGGCAGGGGGTCTGTTCCCTCCGCTGTTTTGGTGCGCCGGCTATGCCGGGTTGTACCCACCGCCCACGCTTTGCGGCTGGACGGAAGACCGAGTGGATGTTGGGCAAGCTGGAAACAATTTGCGCCCGTAACAGCTGGAACGATGCCGTGCCTGAATATCCGCACGACGTACCCTATGTTCAGTGGGAGTTGAGATTCTCTGTCAAGATGCTAGCCGCCGCCATAGGGCGGGCTATTGCCAAAAGGAGGAGAGCCCGCGAAACAACGTGCCAACACACGCCTGCCAGGCGGTCTCGTCCGCCAGTCAGAACGCCCCCGGCTGCGCCACCATCGGTGCAACAATCATCTTTGACAGGGCCACGGCTCGCTCCGCGCCCACGGCGCAACGACTTGCGCCCGCCGTAGTAGTACGGGATAGTAGTGGGGCGACCGGATACTCCTCGGAGAGATGGTCCCTGCACTCTAACTCGTCTCTCTCTCTCTCTCTCTCTCTCTCTCTCTCTCTCTCTCTCTCTCTCTCTCTCTCTCTCTCTCTCTCTCTCTCTCTCAAATGTTGTGCGCCTCTGTATCAATTCAGTCTGCTCGCTGTTCCCCTCCTCTCCGCATATTCGATCGTTTGCGGAGCATCCAGCGCCGTTGTGAAGAGCAATTTCTTCTGCGTGCAGACTTTCATCCCGGTCAGCCCTGCAAACCGTCCTGACCGCCTGGCCGCCTCCAGGTTTGCGAGTGACTTCAACATCGCATACACGTCGTCGACATACGAGAGTGGTATCGCTGCCTCGATGTCTGCTGTGTCGCATCCAAACGCTAATCAGGACGTTGATGAGAATGACGCTTAGGACCTAAGGGGCCTGCATAATCCCCTTCGTCGGAATGAAGCCCTCTCCTACTGTCGCTCCCCCTCGAAAGTGGCGCTGCATGCTGGCGTAGGCCGGCCGCAAGGTACGCAGCACACGCGTGAAGGCCATCTCAATCGGGGCCGAGTCGAAGCACTTCTTGAAGTCGAGCGCAAGGCCGTAAAGTGGTTCGCCTGTCAGGTGCGCCTTCTCAAAGAGTGCTGCCAAGTGCCATATTAGGTCGTCCGTGCCATGCTCCTTCCGGCCCACTTGGCGCGATCTCGTCCATCCACGAGTACTTCCTTCGACCTTGTTGCAGCCCAGACCGGTAGAGGACGGAGTTATGGATACAGGCCGTTGCGACAGGGGATCTCCGATGCTCTCGGGCTTCGGCAGGATGTGTACTATTGCGTGCATGAGTTGCTCCGGCCATTGTCCTTCGATTTCTACTACGTTCATGGCATCGGCCATTAGCTCCAGGATTTCAGGAGGCAGTTGCCTTATCTCATGCACACACCAGCGTGTAATCCGGGATGTTGTCTTCTTCATCTTCTTGAGGGCCGCATCCACATCGGCCGCGCCGATGGGGTTGCATTCCATCGCGTGCGGTGCAGGGAGGTACCGGGCGTAGTGAGTCTTACAGGCTTCCCATTGGGGCTCCGGGATGTACGTGTATTTTTGGAATGCCCCAGGCTTCAGGTCCTCTCAGCATCTCGTCGATTTCCCTCGGGCATGCAGTCAGAGTCCCGTCCCCTTGCCGCAGGAACACCGATGGGCTGCACCAATGACTCTTCAGCAGTACTCCTATGCAAAGCGTTTCTCGCGTTCCTTTCCGCAACCGTCATTGCGCTAGGCTGGCCAACACTCAGCCTCTGCCTTGCCTCGGCAATCACAGTGCGTAGTATCCCAATCACTTTGTCTCGCTGTCTCACAGACCAATCTGTCGCACCCCGTGCCGTGCACGCCTGCCTTGCGGACGCGTGCGCCTTCCGAGTGGTGAATCCACCAGCTCTGCCCCGGTAGGCGGTTGATCCTGGCGGGAGGCTCTTCCGGTGCAGGCCAGTCAGGTAGGCTTCCGCCACTTCTGATGCGTTTCTCAGCGCCCCGTCTACCCCGCTGGCCGCACGGTTGCGGTCCAAGGCCGTGGTTAGTCCACTTCTCATCTCCTCCTGCGTCGTCAACGGCGGCTTCTTCGGGACAGGAGTGGGTATCCAGTGACCGCGGTCCGAGTAAGAAAGAGAAGTTCAGAGAGCGACACAAGTCAGAGTATCCTGTTTTTCGATTCACACAATCCCTAATTTAGCTTACTAATACCCAACACAAATTCTCCACAGCTTGGCAACACGCAGACGAAGAAAGATCTTGCGAGCAGCGCATGATCACCAGAAGCTGGAATGAACATTATACGTTGCAGCCGGATAAGTCCGAGCATCCTTTAAAGGATCTGCTAGCTTCAACTTGAAAGAGCTCTTTTTCCCTCTGCCCTTTTTCATCGGCTCTATTTGCCAATAATCGAGCGTGAAGTGTGAAGTGCAAGCCCGGCTAGGGGATAAATAGCCTGCAACACATACACACACAATTTTGGGTCCTCATTTTACAGCACGCAGTGTGTTCTGTTGGTTTGTGCTTTTTTTCTATTGGATTGGTTTTTTTAGCATTCTGCTTTCCATCATGGGGGTTTCTTTCTTTGCATCTCTGGCTTGCTCACGTCGTTCTGTAGCCCTGATGTGCGTCCAGACATGGTTGTGCTGAATGCTTCTCTTTCTTTTCACTTTCCTGCTACGAAAAAAACTTGAACAACGCTGTCATCCACCAGCATACTTTCTGAATGCGGGTCAGCATTGTGCTTACAACGAACAGCCAAACACACCCTTCAGCATGCGTCGACGTGAGGTATTTAAGAAATAGGGCTTTCCAAATGAGACGAGGTCAAACTGAACTGAACGGCGTCGTTTGAAGATCATCCAAGTTGCGATGCAAGACTATGGCAACCACCGTAGAGGCCCAGTGTTAGTGCCTCCAACCATGCGAGTCTGTGTCCGCAGGAGGACTGAGAACGGGCCTCCTCTGGCAGACGAAAGTACACCAGCTGGGTGCTGCGATTTGTCCCGCACTTTTGCACACCCCGCTCCGTCCTCGAAGCTTCCCTCTCGCTTCAGGAAAGACCCTGTGTTGAAGCCACGGGCTGCGAGTGCAAGTGTGTCGCGACGACGTGACCAGACCGATGACAGAACCAACGGTGCACCTCCACACCCGATTCGTCGAGGTTCAAATAAGGAAACCGGGTGTTTGCCCTCTGAAGAAACTCTTCCATTCGCCTCTGGCTCCACCCAAGTATGTGAACAAGCGCATGAAGTCAATAATGATCAAGCGCCTCTCGCAAGAATCTGGGAAGTATGCAAGGCGATGTCTTTGTGGGCCGCTAAGCAGCATTCTGAGAGAGAAAATGCAGTTACAACTCCAGAGCATGGTCAACAAAACGTATCACCGTTGGAGTCTTCGCAAGACACTAGCTCGTCGACTCGTGTACTGGAAATGGACGTGCGAAAGTGTCAGCTAGGTGAGCAGGAAGGTAACGAGGCTACTGAGCTTTGGGAAGCGCTAAAACATGTGGACGGTTTTCAAGATGCGAAAGGTTGCAAGCGACTGATCAGACTGGGTGTTTCAGCCCTGGGGTCGAAAGGACCCGAATGTTTCAAAAGTTCAGCCTCGGTAGAAGAAGAAGGTAACACGGCCATGGGCATGGTGGTTTGCTGTATGCAGATGTTGCTCCGTATCAGCACAATACGGAATAAAGCCATGTGTTCGAATTCAATGCGTAGCAACCCCGATTATGAAGAAGGCAAAGCGAGTGAAACTCTCCATGAAGCCACCACGAACCCCATTCTTCAGCCGTGTGAGTTTGGTCGTGATATCAAAAGTGGTGGCACAGACCATCGACTGCCGTCCACAAAAAGCCAAGTTGTTAGTGATAAGGTCTCACAATCGGGCCTTGTTGTTGCAAAGTACAATTTGCGCCCTCACAGCGCTCCTCGAAGAGGGGCAGTCAAGCGAAATAATATCCAACATGACATTTCAGGGGATTCGCCTCCAGCGAAGGTCGAGTCGTCTCCAGATGGCTGTGAATCGATAGCGTTGGGACCGCAACTTCCAACAAACCCCAGACGAAGGCGTCCAAACACAGCACAGCCCAGACGAGTCTCGCAAGGGTCGGACCCGATCTCGCGGCGGTCGTCTGTGGTTTCTTTCAATTCCATTGTGGGGGACGAAATAGACTTTGTTTGCCCCATTGGGACACCTATTCCAGAACGCCTGCACTTGACTCCTCGTGAGGAAAAGACATCAGGAGTTTCACTTCCCTTGCAGGCGAAGACTGTGTCAAGTAGAGCATCTGGCAACAATTTGAGCGCCTCGTCTCAAACAAAAAAGTTGCTATCTCATGCCACCCAGACTGAAATCTCGGATTTAGCAGGGTCTGTGTGGTCGACACCCAACGATACCAGCAGTGCGGCTGTGAACACCACAAGTGTCAAAGTTTCGACTCACTTTGGTTCTTGTTACCCTGACACCAAGGCCGCCGACACCGCAGTCAAAACGAATATGCTTGCCAAGTGTCCGCCAAAAATGCGCAGCCCGCCTCGAGCACCTGATCCACTGTTTCCCCTTCGCTATACAGGCACAGCAGCTCGACCTACAACTGCTTATGCAGTGCAGCAGCTCCGTTTTCAAATGCAAGCTCGTACCACAGCAGCTTCCTTCAAGCCTTCAGACTCGCGCACCTGGGGTCCCCAGGGGTTGACATGTAATGAGGCCTTGCGGCCAAAGCCACCGGACAAGCAACGATCATCTACAGTCTCCCCAAACACTCAATACAAAGCTCAGCTGGCTCATGTCAAGCCCATGAAATCAACAGAAGCACAAGCAAGAAAACTCAAAGATATCCGTCACAGTGAGCATCATGATTTTCGAGCCTTTGTCGAAGCCTTCCGGGCTGCTCGCAAATCACATATGAGCTTTGACACATCTACAATGATGTCACTTCTTTGCTAGTCACAACGCCAGTTTTCTGCCTGCGCGACTTTTCGCACATTGTTTTGCTGTCACCCTGGGGTCTTTGCGGTTATCCACCCTGTGGCAAAAGGAAAGATGAGGGAAGGTGGTTTTTTTTGTCGCTTAGAAGATTATTATATCCGACGGATGCCTAACACTTTACTCGCTATCCCGAAAACATCGTAACTTCACCCCTCGCTGGAGTTTCCGAAAAAAAATGAGCGTGTGCAGACGTGCATGAAAAAAAAAAAAAAAACCCGCCTACCCTTATTGAAATCATGACGTTTTGGCATGTGACTTGTACACCTAGCCTTTGTGCCCCTTTTCCAAGAGGCTCATTCAAGGGATGTCCCTCAACTATCCCCCTTTTGCTAGAGTAAGTTAGGGTTTACGCGCTTCTTTCGCAATAACATCCAATGAACAGGCAATGTGAACAGAAGAAGTATAGCTGCCCGCACCAAAGACTTGAACCCAGTGTTGCAGCTGAACCCTAAAACCAGTGAACCTAGCTATTGCCCAGCATCTACATGTTAAGTCTCGATTGTGCAAATTTGCTCGACGTTGATTCAGCAGGATTGTTAAATACTAAACACACTCTACCTATGCCCAATGAACAAGAGAAAGATTGCACTCAGAACCCGAGTGTTACAGTGCTGGCCAGCAGCTTTGCTGGAGTCATGGCACGATTTCCATGTCATCCTTTCGACACATGTAAAGCCCGGCTGCAGAGTGCTGAGCTTGGGAAGTCATCATCGAAAGTGGCTAACAACGTGTTCCGGTGTCTTCGTACCATTTGGAAAGAGGAAGGCCTTGGTGGTTTGTATCGTGGGATTGGCATAGCCGCAGTTGGCTCAGCACCTGCAGGCTGTGTTTACCTCTCGACATACGAGTACATTAAAGGACGTCTCGAGAAAACAGAGCTGTTTCCTGAATCGTACAGGTTCATACCCGACTTCATTTCCGGGTTCTCAGCAGAAACGGTTTCCTGTGTGTTGTGGGTTCCCATTGATGTCATCAAGGAGCGGTTGCAAGTGCAGGGTGTCGGAGTTGCAAGTCGATATCGTAACTCGTGGGATGCTGTGAAGACTGTGTCGCAGCATGAGGGACTTGGTGGATTGTACAAAGGTTACCTTTCAACACTCGCGAGCTTTGGACCTTTTTCTGCATTTTATTTTGTTTTTTACGAGCAAGCTAAAACAGTACTTTTGACCCTTTCGGGGCAGAGCACAACTGGTGCCTCACGTCCTGTATCCTTCGGGGAAGGTTTGGCTTGTGGAGGATTTGCTTCTGCACTCGCTGCTGCAGTAACAAACCCGCTGGACATGGTCAAGTTGCGCTTGCAGATCCAGAGATCACGGCTGAGTGGCGGAGACACATCACAGCAATTCTCGTATCAGTATCGAGGACTCGTCCATGGGTTGCAGGAGGTTATGCGCACTGAAGGAGCCATGGCGCTTTGGCGAGGTGTCGGTGCTCGCATTCTGTTTGCAGGACCACAAGCAGCTCTAACAATGGCGTTCTTTGAAGCGATTCGCTCGGAGCTTTTGACCCTCAATACATTTGTCTTCTAAGAAACCTTTGCCAAAGCCCTATGCACGACTTGCTGAGCGGCGCGAAGAGGATCTTTCCCTAGCTTAAACCTCAAGTATCGCTGACTTGTAGCTAGGTAGGCTACATTTGTTGCACTTTCGCATTTGTTCTGGTACTCCCTGGTATAATGCAAGATACCAATTCACGGCTCGAAGTGGTTATCCTCGGGTTGGGGGTGGATGGCTCCTCCGAACGACACTCGCCATCTCTGCCTTCGCTGTCGTCGTGTATCTGCCACAAGTCAAACGGAGACTTCAAAAACCCGACCACTTACTACAAGAAACAGTCTAGAAGCACAGCAAAGCCCCTTCTTGATGCCATCCAACTACAAGGTATAAAGTCACCGCGGAATCACAGCATCAGGCAATATATCTTGGCGAGCGTGTGAACAGCCCGCAAACCCGCACTCGGTGGCCCTAGCGGGCCCCCTCGTGAATCCCGAACCTTTGAAAGAAGGCGGCCGTCTTGTCCAGGAAAGGGGGCCTCTCATCTATGGGAGGCCCGACTCGAGCAAGAAGAAGTTGAAACCATTCAAATTGAAACGACAAAAAGGTAATAAAAACAACCGGAAGAACATGACACCAAAATAAAAGATGGCGGGGTGACGAGGTTCAATGCCGGTTGTTTTGGCGCCCACCGGAAACAATGAAGTATGCCATTTTTTTTGCGATTAAGTGAACAAGTGCAGAGAGCGGTGCGCGTGCTCAATTTGATGATGGTTTTGACCGATGCATCTGAAGAAACCCTCACAGGAATTCGAAGTACAGACGAACGACGTTCTTTCGAAGATCGGAACTTCTTCCCCATTTCGACATCAGGGGCACTCATCGCATTGTTGAGAGCTCCTTTGGCAAGGTGGCCCTGTGAACTGCAGGAAACTCTTCAAAGGGATCAAGAGTCACACAAAGGATATTCCTCATCATCCTCCGCTTCGAAGTCCAGACGATGGCTCATTGCTTGTTTTTGACATGAGGGACAAAAATCTGACCTGCACCTCCTCGTGGTGTTCCTCGGAAACGCGCTGCAAGCGCGGCCGACGCAGGCAGTCTTTGTTGTTTATCCAACTGTCTTTGCCTGATGATTGATCAGGATTCAGCAAGCAAGGTGATTTAGACATTTGCAGTCGTTCCCGTACCACTCTGTGGCTGTTCACTGTCATTCTGGTGCCGCTCTTGGTCATTGGCTGTCATTCCTGGGCGGTCTCCAGCCTGTTGCAGTCGTTCTCGCGCCGCAGTTTGGCCATTTTCAGTCATGCTGGCGCTGCTCTTGATCAATTTGCAGTCGTTCAAGCGCCGTTCTTTGGACATTTGCAGTCGTTCTATCGCCGCTCTTTGGCCGACCGCCGTCATTCAGGCTCTATGGGCATTTGTAGTCGTTCTAGCGGCATTCTTTGGTCATTGGGAGTCGTTCTGGCGCCGCTCCTTGGCCATTTGCTGGCATTCTGGCACAGTCGTTCTGGTACCGCTCTATGGCCGTTCACTGTCATTCTGGTACCGCTCGTTGGTCATTGGCTGTCCTTCCTGGGCGATCTCCGGCCAGTTGTAGTCGTTCTCGTTCCGCAGTTTGGCCATTGCAGTCGTTTCAGCGCCGCTCTTGGTCCGTCATTCAGGTGTGGCTCATGGGCATTTGTGGTCATTTTAGCGCCGTTCGTTGGTCATAGGCAGTCATTCTAGTGCCGCTTGCTGGTCATTGGCTGTCATTCTGGGGGCGATCTCTGGCAATCTGCAGTCGTTCTGGCGCATTCCTTGGCCATTGGCTGGCATTCTGGCACAGTCGTTCTGGTACCGCTCTATGGCCGTCTGTCATTCTGGTGCCGCTCTTTGGTCATTGGCTGTCCTTCCTCCGGCCAGTTGCAGTCGTTCTCGTTCCGTAGTTTGGCCATTGCAGTCGTTCTAGCGCCGCTCTTTGCCCGTTCACTGTCATTCAGGCGTGGCTCATGGGCATTTGTGTAATTCTAACGCTGTTCATTGGTCATTGGCTGTCATTCTTGGGGCAATCCCTGGCGATCTGCAGTCGTTCTGGCGCCGCTCCTTGGACATTGGCTGTCATTCTGGCACCGTTCTGCGGTCATCTGCTGTCCTTGAAGGAAAAAAAGACAGGTGTTATGGACATTTGCAGTCGTTCTCGTACCGCACTTTGGCCGCTTGCTGTCATTCAGGCATGGCTCTTTGGACATTTGTGGTCTAGCTCCGTTCATCTGTCATCTGTCATTGCCGCCCACAGTTGCAGTCGTTCTCGCGCCGCTGTTTGATTATCGGCCAATTTGCAGACCCGCAAACCCGCACTCGGTGGCCCTAGCGGGCCCCCTCGTGAATCCCGAACCTTTGAAAGAAGGCGGCCGTCTTGTCCAGGAAAGGGGGCCTCTCATCTATGGGAGGCCCGACTCGAGCAAGAAGAAGTTGAAACCATTCAAATTGAAACGACAAAAAAGGTAATAAAAACAACTGGAAGAACATGACACCAAAATAAAAGATGGCGGGATGACGAGGTTCAATGACAGTTGTTTTGGCGCCCACCGGAAACAATGAAGTATGCCATTTTTTTTTGCGATTAAGTGAACAGGTGCAGATAGCGGTGTGTGTGCTCAATTTGATGATGGTTTTGACCGATGCATCTGAAGAAACCCTCACAGGAATTCGAAGTTCAGACGAACGACGTTCTTTCGAAGATCGGAACTTCCCCCCCATTTCGACATCAGGAGAGCGGGTACTCATCGCATTGTTGAGAGCTCCTTTGGCAAGGTGGCCCTGTGAACTGCAGAAAACTCTTCAAAGGGATCAAGAGTCACACAAAGGATATTCCTCATCATCCTCCGCTTCTAAGTCCAGACGATGGCTCATTGCTTGTTTGACATGAGGGACAAAAATCTGACCTGCACCTCCTGGTGGTGTTCCTCGGAAACGCGCTGCAAGCGCGGCAGACGCAGGCAGTCTTTGTTGTTTATCCAACTGTCTTTGCCTGATGATTGATCAGGATTCTTTGACAGGTTTGGACAGTTTCCTGTTCAGCCAAACAACACCATTCACGTGTCACGCTGTTCGTTAATTCTGGTGCCAATCCTTGGCCATTGGCTGTCAACCTGGCACCGTTCTGCAGTCCTTCAAACAAAGGTGCTTTGGAGATTTGCAGTCGCTCTAGTACCGCTCTTTGGCGCGGTTCGCCGTCATTCAGGCGCGGCTCTTTGGGCATTTTTGGTCATTCTAGCAGCTCGAGCAGCAGCTAGAGGATAGAACAGCTAGAGGGGCAGCAGATAGAGGAGCAGAAGCAGGAGGAAGAGCTACAGCAAGAGGGAAGAAGGAAGATGAGCAGGAACAAGATGAGCAGCAGCTCGAGGAGCAGCAGCAAGAGGAAAGAAGCAAGATGAGCAGCAGCTAGAGGATAGAACAGCTAGAGGGGCAGCAGATAGAGGAGCAGATGCAGGAGGAAGAGGCGCTGTTCCTGCTGCTACTGCTCCTGCTTCTGCTTCTGCCCCCGCCCCGAAGCCGCAGCTGCCCCTCGTCGGTTGGGCGGAGAGCAAGGCGAGTCTGACGGAGCTGCAGGCCCTTAACGGGAAGGAGGAGGAGGACGAGGAAGAACTCCTCTACGAGGCTATGAACCCTAACCCGTTCCAGCCTGCCTCCCCTGAGCCCATTCAAGGCATCCCGGAGCCTCCGCCGGGGCTCGACGAGTCGCAGCAGGCCGCGTTCCGCGCGATCGTTCGGGCTGTCCTGGTGGCGTACCCGGAGGACCAGCCCGCGGACGCGCCGTCGCCGAAGCTGGTCATCCTGCACGGGGGGCCCGGGTGCGGCAAGTCCTTCTTGATGAAGTCCGCCCGCGCCGCCATGGCTCTCCGTGAGCACGGGAAGACGATCGCGGGTGCCACGACGGGCATCGCCGCGGTCAACATCGACGGCGAAACGGTCTCGCGTCTCTGCCTCCTGTACAAGGCGGAGCTTGTGGAGAAAGACGTCGCCGCGTTGAAGAAGCTCTTCACGGGCGTGCACGGCTTGTTCATCGACGAAATGTCGATGCTCAGAGCATCCGAGCTGTCGTTGGTGGAGCGGCGCCTGCGCTTGGCGACGGGCTCGCCGCTCCCCTTCGGCGGAATCGCCGTCATCCTCGTCGGCGACTTCTTCCAGCTGCCTCCCGTCAAGGGTGTGCGGCTGTTCGCACGGGCGGCGGGCGGCAAGCCGCACGAAGATCGCAGCATCGGCGACTTCGCGCTGTTCGAGCTGGGGCAGCAGCACCGCGTCGACTCCGGGGCACCCGGCGCGCAGGCTCACATCGACCGCATCAACAGGATGCGGGATCCGAGCACGTGCGAGCAGGCCATCAAGGAGTTGACGGGCACGGCACGCCGCCTGAACCCGGGCGACTCCTGGCCGGAGAACGCGTCGCTCCTCGTCGCCAGCAACGCCGAAGCCAGGGACAAGTCCGTGGTGCAGGCAGTGAAGCCCATCCTGGAGAGGTGCGGCCAGACCGGGGTCGGGATGAAGTCCGGCGCCGACGCCATGGTCTGCGCGATGCGGTGCGTGGGAGAGGCGTACCGGCGCGACGGCCAAGGGCGAGGGATCCTGAAGGTGGACCTGCAGAACGCCTTTAACAAGGTGAGCAGGGAGGCCATCTTGCAGGCAGTGGCCGAGAGCGCCCCAGGCCTCCTGCCATACGCGATAGCGGCGTACGGGCGCAGGTCACGGCTTTCCTTCGGGGAGGAAGTGGTCTGGTCCGAGTGCGGAGTGCAACAGGGGGACCCACTCGGGCCGTTGTTCTTCTGTCTCGTGTTGGAGAAGGTCCTGCGGAAAGTGGACTTGTCCCTGGCCGAGCGGCTGCCACCCTTGGGGGCCAATGATATTCCGCAGGGGGCCCTAGCCCCGGCCCAGCCCCAAGAACAACAACAACAACAACCACAGCAACAGGACATGGAGGTGGACGGGGCAGGGGCGGGCCCAGCAAACCCGGTACAGGAACCAGCCCCCCCGGTACAGGTACCAGCCCCCCCGGTACAGGTACCAGCCCCCCCGGTACAGGCACCAGCCCCCCCGGTACAGGAGCCGGCCCCCCCAGCACAACCGGACGCGTTGCGGGTGTCCCAGCTAGACGCGCGAGCGTTCTACCTGGATGATGGCGCCGCGGCGGGGCTATGGGAGCACCTGATCGCGTGGCTCGCCGCATTCGAGCTGGAGGGGGGCGCGGTGGGAATGCACCTCAACAGAGGGAAGAGCGAGGTGGTCTGCCTCGCGGGCGAGCGGGTGCCGGACGAGTTCGCGGCCATGACCCGGTGTTCACTGGAGAGCTGGGAGATTCTGGGAGCACCCTGTGGGTCCGAGGCCGCGGTGCGGGAGGCGGTGGCAAAGGTCCTGGACAGGGCCGAGAAGCGGGCAAGGGCCATTGCCAGCCTCCCGGACCCACACACGGCCCTGGCCCTGTTGAACTCGTGCGCGGGGTTCGTCTGCGTGGTCTCCCTCATGCGGGCCACGGGCCCGGTGGCGGACTACGGGAGGGTGGACGCCTTCATGCGGCGAGCCCTGGCGAGGACCCTCGGGGCCGAGCTGGGGGACACCGAGTGGGTGCAGGCCTCGCTGCCCCTGAGGCTGGGCGGCCTAGGGATGCACTCGTGCGCCGACTCGGCGGCCGTGGCAGGGGTGGCGGCGACCTTGGAGGGCATCAAGGGGCTGCCGCTGCTGACGAGAGCCCCCGGGGGGGGGCCACTTCAAATCACACTCACACAGGACTCCGTATGCGCGGCGTCGCTCGCCTGCCCCAGACTTGCACTCTTTCCGGAAGTCCTGACCGAGGTCAGAGACTCACTGCAAGCAGGGGCAGCGGGCGCGCCACGCAAGCAGAAGGAATGGAGTGGGAAGATCTCCGGGGCCAGGCAGGCGGGCCTGCTGAGGGATCCGCTCGTCGGGGTCAGGGGCCAGGCGAGGATCCGCAGCTGTGCCGCCAAGCACGCCTCCACGTGGCTCTACGGGGCGCACAACGCCCCGGACGACCTCTGGATGTCCCCAGCCGAGCTCACAGTGGCAGTGCGCTTGCGGCTGGGGATGCAGCTGGCGCCGCAGGCACGCGAGTGCCGGCTCTGCGGGGCGGCCGAGGCCGACCGCTTCGGGGACCACTCCCTGACGTGCCTCAACGCGGGGCTGCGCACGCGGGCGCACACAGCGCTCCGCAACGAGGTGGGCGCCCTCGCGAGGGAGGCGCTTCTCTGCCCGGTCCTAGAGGACCGGCCCTTCACAAAACACCCACACAGGAACAAGCGCGTCGACGTAGCGTACACGCGCGGAGAGAAGAGGAGGCTGATCGACGTGGCGATCACCTTCCCGCTGCAGGCGAACGCGGTGAAGAAGGCGGCGGAGACCGAGGGTGGGGCGGCCACGAAGTACGAGGCCGTCAAGCGGCGGACGTACGACGGCCCCATCCTGGCGGAGGCTCCTGAGCAACAGGACCTGCTGCTGGTCCCGATGGTGGTGGACACCTTCGGCGCCTGGGGCGAGTCGGCCCTGCCCGAGCTGCGGGCGCTAGTGAACGCAGTGCACAGGAGGCACGACTGGGAGACCTACGCGGCGGTCTCCCACCTAGCGTTCCACAGGCTCAGCTTCGTGGTGGCAAGGGCGGTGGCCCGCATCGCCCTCGTGAACGCGGACGTGCACCTCGGGGCGCGAAGGGTGGAGGAAGGCGAACTCGAGCTGGACGAAATCTCCACGGACGACGGGGCAGGCAGCAGCAGCAGTAGCAGTAGTAGCAGCGGCAGCAGCAGCGGCGGCGGGGGCGGCAGCAGCAGCAGCAACAGCAGCAGCAGCGTCGCGAGCGGCGGCGGAGGCGGCGGCGGCGCCCCGGAAGGCGGAGGCGGAGGCGCCCCCGGCGGACCGCAGGCCCCGGCAGCGCAGGGACCACCGCCCCTCCCCCCCCCGAATGACGAACAATCACAGGAGGGGGGGCAGGGTGAACAGGGAGATGAGGGACGAGCGCCCGGCGCCCAAGCTGCCCCTCGGGGGCAGGTGCAAGGGGAAGTGATGCCGATCACTGGGGGGGTAGAGCCGATCCCCCGAGTCCCCCCCCTCACCACCCAGCGCCACACACCCGGGTCACGTGCGAGCTGTAGCGGGCCAGCCGTCACGACCGACCACACGCATGCCGGACCAAGGGCACCCGGCATGCACACCACCACCACCAACACACACACCCAGGGGGGCGGAGGGGTTCGGCTCTACCACCCTTTTGCTAGGCAGAGCGACTTCCTGCACCGGCCTTCGGGGGTCAGGGAGGGAAGTCCAGCGGTGCCCCCTAGGGCTAAGTTGGATGGAAACGCCGTTTCTTTTAGTTTTTTCGAAATATGGAAACGGAAACGGAAACGGAAACGGAAACGTTTCCGTTTCTTTTAAAAGAAACGCCGGAAGGTCATGCTGAGGGGTCCTATAGGATACCACTTCGCGGGTCCTTCTGTGTGTCCGTCAGGTGTCCGTTTCCAGCCAAATTTTGGCTTTCCTTTCAGAGGGCGGGATCACCTTCTTCTTTTGATCTACTAGCGGGCACTTCTCTTCCTCCGTCTTCTGGCGGGCTCTCTGACTCTTCAGGGCCCTTCCTGGGCTGTTCTTCGACTTGGCTCGGCCCCTTCTTGTGTGTCGTCGCGGTCTCGTTTGTGCAGAGCAGTCGCTGATGCTCACCGCTTTCTTTCATCGGCGATCTGACACGAGCAAATAGGTAACCACAAGCTAATGATGCAGAATGTCGTCACATGCGGATGCTGAGGTTTTCTGACACCAGATTCCACTCTTCTGTGCCTACCACTTCGTCCTCTGCTGCTTCCAACCCACGTTCTCATGTTTACTTGTATCGGCGGCCGTGCCGAGTGGGGCTTTTTGAATCTGCAGTCCTCTTCTGCATTGTCGGTGGGGTTCTTCCTGCCGTCGCTGTCTATGCTCCGACAACACCGCCCGATGGTGCCCCTTCCGGTGACGGTTGCCACCCGTCGTCGTATGCAAGGTGCACTGTGGCAATCGATGTTTAACACACACGTTACTGCGTGGCCATCGCTTTTCTGGCGGGTTCAACATTGCCCCGGCATACGTGTGCCCTTCTCACCTCCTGATGCTGATTGCACTCCCTCTTTGTCTTACACCGCTGAAAAACCCCGGTCTTGTAGCCTGTGGTGCGGCGGTGCTCCCGCTGTCCTGAACGATCGTATCTGTATAGCCTATTATTGGAAGCGGATGTGCTTTCCCGATCGTCTTCAGCGCGTTGGCCAACGGCCTCGCATCAACAGAGCATCGTCGCCACAACAGCCATTGGTATAAAGAGCTGCAGACCTCAAAGTCATCACAACCGGATGCGTGTGCGTCTGCGCGGTCGCAACTCTTATGCTTCTTTCCTCCCTCTTTTTCGGAGCCACCTTGTCCATGGTTTCCCACTGGATTGCGGGGTCCGCCGTTCGGAACACATTTCCGGTCGGACCTTCAGCCAGTATACTAGTGGCATACCAGCCGTTTCTTTTGAAAAGAAACGGCGTTTCCATCCACCGCCAAAAAGAAGGAAACGGAAACGGAAACGGAAACGGAAACGTTTCCAACGTTTCCATCCTACATAGCCCTAGGGGGGGCTCACCAGCGGCGGCCGGACAGACGGCAGGGCCCGCAGCAGCGCCGGAGGAGCGCATTCTCTGTGTCCCTGGGGAGGGTGGCTCCCTCCTTGGGGACACGGAGGGTGCGCCGGGGCGGACGCCCCCGGAGAAGCAAGCAGCCGTCCCGGAAGACGAGGAGATGCCGGCCTCGGACGGCGCGCAGGCTGACGTCGAGCCACCGAAGGCGACGCGACGGGAAGGCGAAGTCCCCCCCTCAACGGCAACACCCCCAGTGCCACCCGCACCCCCAAAAGAAACAGTAGCACCCCAGCCCCCCCAGCACGCCGCGGCCGGAACGGCAGAGGGAGTGCGGGTGGCTCCCCTGCGCCCAAGGCAGGCTGGAAAGGCGAACCCCAAGAGGGGACCGAGTCAAGTGGACTCGAGGGCGGGTACTGGGGCAACAGGGAGCGGGATCCGAGGCCCCTCACAGCACCCCCCAATCCAACACGACACCAACATGCAGGTCGAGGAGGCAGAGGCGACGAGGAAGGACATCCTCAAGCCACTCGAAGCAGGCAGGGCGGGCACGGCGTCGTCGCGCGACGGCTGGCGATGCGCACCCCCGAGGGCAACCCCGTCCGAGCCGTACAGGCAGAGACCGCGGTCGATGGGGACCAAGCGGGACCCGTTGGGGGTCGAGGATGGGCCATCCTCGTCGGTCGTGCCGCCGCTGCCACCGGCCGGTCCAACCCCAAAGCCGCAGGTCCGCAAGGGGGAGACCGCCCCGGCCACCTCGAAGCCCCTGGATCCCCCCGGAAAAGGTCGACCCCCACCAAAAAAGCAAGGGCTACCAAAAGGCCCCAATCCACACACACAGGCGCTCAAGCTGCAGGCAGCCGCGAAAACCCCCCAGCCCCCCGAAAAACGCCAACCACCAACAAACCCACAGGCACCCCCCCAAAAACGAGAGCTCCCCCCCCCGAAAACCGCCTCAGCATCCGAAACAAACCCGCAGGCACCCCCCCAAAAACGAGAGCTCCCCCCCCCGAAAAACGCCCAAGCATCCGAAACAAACCCACAGGCACCCCCCCAAAAACGAGAGCCCCCCCCCCGAAAAACGCCTCAGCACCCGAAACAAACCCGCAGGCACCCCCCCCAAAACGAGAGCCACCCCCCCCGAAAAACGCACCAGCACCGGAAACAAACCCGCAGGCACTCAAGAGAAAAGACCCCCCGGTGGGACTGAGCAACCCACAACTCTTGAAAAAACCGCGCCCCCCGGGGGACGACCAGCCACCACCGCCCCCCCCGAAAAAGGCTCCCTCCCCCCCAGAAATAATAATAATCGCCGCCCATCAGCCACCGCCCCGGCTGAAGCGAAAAGACCCCCCCTGCTCCATACTCCTGGGTGAGAAATACTGCCCCAAAAAAGCCCGCCTTCAGGACCCCAGCCTGAGCAAGAGCGCCCAAAACACCCAGGTGCAGCAGCAACCTCACCCGAGGCACTCTCCCAGACCGGTCGCAAGCCGGTCGCTTGTGGAGGGTGTCTCCCCGAGTGAGTTGAGCGGCGTGATCGTACCCTTGCCACAGTCTGCCGGTTCAACCGGACTCGCCCAGACTGGACGATCACCAGGTACCCCAACGACCGTAGAAAAACGGAATTGGGGACCGCCAAGCCGCGCCACAGCGAGCGCAGGGGTTCCGACGCAAGATCCGGCTAGCCACCGGGCACCCCTGCGGCAGACAGCGCAAGGACTGGCCAAGTCCCGCGTGGAGGGTGGCCCCTCCATCGCGCCGCGTACACGGTGAGAACCGTGGGTAGCACCCTCTGCATCTCTCGAATCTCTGAGTTTAGGTAGTTTTAGTGGGTAAGTCCCGACGGAAAAACGGACAGTCCCACACTCACAAGTTTGGTCCGGCTTGTGGTCGTGCGTCACGCATTTCTCCCCTCAGTTACCAAAAAAAAAAAAAAAAAAAAAAAAAAAATAGTAACCTGGTCTGATCTTCTTGGGGTCTGACCTGCGAGAATTGGGTGCTGCCAAAATTTTGCAGTTTTCCTAAAGGAATTGCCTAGGAAAATGGATTTTTGGATTTTTTTTTTTCAGGATTTTTTTGGAATTTTTTTTTCTACAAAGGTGAAATTTTTGCTTGGAGTTTTTCATTACAGACACAAAAACCCGCCCGCAAACCCGCAAACCCGCACTCGGTGGCCCTGCGGGCCCCCTCGTGCATTTGATGGATTCTTAGTGCTTCGATGTGGGCCTTCTTGTCCAGGTTCGGCCTCTTGTGTGAAGAGGCCGACTCGAAAGAAAACAGGATTCAGCACACACAACGCAAACAGGAACTAGAAGAAGAAAAGAAATTCACAAGATGGTTCGGGTCGGAGTTGTGCTTGAAAAATCTGGTGTTCGAGAGTTCGTGTGGAAGCAGTCAAGGTATGTGAAGTTCCGAGTCAGCGAAAAGGTTCTGACAGAGCTATGGGTACATATTTTTGTTGATATTTTGACCGATGCATCCAACGAAACCGTCACAGGAATTCGAAGCTCCTACGAACGACGTTCTTTCGGTCGCAACTTCGGGAGAACGTGCCCTCCCCATTTCGACATGCAACAGTTGCCTATCACGTTTTCGGTGTTCCTTCAGCAAAGTGGTCCTGAGAGGTCGTGAAGTCCAAGAAGCTGGCCATCAAAGGCCCCTGGGTGGTCTTGGGGTTGGGGGACAAAATCTGACTTGCCACCTCCTCGCGGTGTCCCCTGGAAACGTGTTTTTCGAAACGCGGCCAAGGCAAGCAGTTCCTTTGCTGTGGGTGAAAGCCCCTAACTTCGTATCTGGCCTCCGAGCTGCGCACCTACTCTTCCCAGGCGTAAAAAAGGTCGGCAAGAAAGCAGCAGCAGCAGCAAGGCAGCCCAGCAAGGCAGCAGCAGCAAGGCAGCAGCAGCAGCAAGACAGCAGCGGCAAGACACGAGCAGCAAGGCAGCTGCGGCAAGGCAACAGCGGCAAGGCAGCAGCAGCACGACAGCAGCGGCAAGGCGGCATCCGGAAGGCAGCCGCGGCAAGGCAGCAGCAGCAAGGCAGCAGCGGCAGCAAGGCAGCCACAGCAAGGCAGCAGCAGTAAGGCAGCCGCAGCAAGGCAGCAGCAGCAAGGCAGCAGCAAGGCAGCAGCAGCAAGGCAGCAGCTGCACAGCGGCAAGGCGGCAGCATCGCGATGGCAGCGGCAAGGCGGCATCAGCAAGGCAGCAGCAGCAGCAAGGCAGCAGCAGCAGCAAGGCAGCCACAGCAAGGCAGCAGCAGCAAGGCAGCAGCAGAAGCAAGACAGCAGCAGGAAGCACAGCAGCAAGGCAGCAGCGGCAAGGCAACAGCGGCAAGGCAGCAGCAGCACGACAGCAGCGGCAAGGCGGCATCAGCAAGGCAGCCGCGGCAAGGCAGCAGCAGGCAAGGCAGCCGCAGCAAGGCAGCACAGCAAGGCAGCCGCAGCAAGGCACCAGCAGCAAGGCAGCAGCAGCAAGGCAGCAGCAGC
>JAPJBO010001164.1:0-63280 GCA_030068145.1 Diplonema papillatum | reverse complement strand
TTCGGTTGCGTCATGTGGACGTCGTGAGACGGAGCCTCGGCCCGTCCCATCTTCTGCTTCGTCGGTGTGGCGACGGGCGTCTTCGGCGCCTTCTTCTTGACCGGGGTCCGGTCTACGGGCATCGCCGGGGGTGTCTTCGGCCTCATCGTCGCGACCATCTCCGTCAGCTTCGCCATCTGAGCACTGAGTGCTGCGATGTCACCTCGCAGCGCGTCGTTCTTCGCGCGTAGCTCCGCGTTCTCCGCCCGGAGCTGTCGCACCGCGCCATTGTTGTCGCCCGCGCCCTTCGGTTGCTCGGGTGTGCTCGTCTTTTCCTGACCCTGCCGTCGCAACGCCTCGAGGTACGACGAGACCTTCGGCGTCCTCTCCGCCCTTGCATCCCACACCTGCGATTTCGGCCGCCGTCCGGACCTGTCTTCCTCGGTCTCGTCATCGACCTTCATCAGCGCTCCTCCCGCGCTTATCAGTCGATGCGGGGGCGGCTCCTCGCTGGCGACGACGCGCGTGTCCCCATGCGTCTTGCTCCGGTAGGACGCGACTTGGCGACATGTCCATCCCGCCGCCTTCATGGTCGCCTCAAGATCCGAAGCGGCATCGCGCGCCTGCGCCCCCCTCACCAGGTAATGCATCGCGGGCGGACCCTGCTTCGCCGCCGCTTCGCCCAGCGATTCCCGCACCCGCTCGGACATGCCGTCTTCGACCCTCACCCCCAGCCGCGCGCGACTACGAGCAAGGCCCAGGCAGCCTTTCCCCTGCGCGAGCACGAGAGCGCTCTTCAGCGATGCTTCCTCGTCAGCTAGCCACACGACGTCGTTCGTCTCCGACCCCTCCTTCCAGCGCGGTATGCGTAGAAAGAGACCCCTCCTGCCCGAAATTCTCAGCAACCTCCCGACCTGCTCCTCTTCGACGCGCACCATCATCTGAAATACGCGGTTTACCCGCCGCACGTTGAACATGCTGTGCGGACTCAGGTCCACCTTCGCCTCTCCCGCGAGCCGCCTGCACTCCGCCTTCAGCACCCGCCCCCCCGATGGCTCCTGCAGGGCCGCCAACGTCTCTGCCCCGCACCATCGTGCATCTATCTCGGCGCAAATCAGCACCGTCGATGTCGGCGGGCGGTCAACCTTCTTCACGTCCGCGGGCGCGTACACCACGTCTCCCTCCGGGGACCTCGTCACGTACCCCGGCAGCACTTTCTCCGCGCCGTCAACTCGGCACACCACGTCCGTCCGCCTGCTGCCCTCCAGAGCCGCCACCGTGACCACCGCAGAGCCCTCTGGCATCCCTTCACGTCGTATCCTGCGCGCGCTCGCCATGGGCGCGAACGCCACCGTCGCTTCCGCCAGCTCGGTGTGGTCAACCACCGGCACCCCCCAGTCTTCCTGCCTCAGCTCTATCCTCGCCTTCCTCGCCCCTCCGACTGCCTTCTCGCCTTCTTGTGCCTTCTTCTGTCCGTCCTCTTCCATCGCGCGCGCGGCCGTCGGCTTCTTGCCCGGCACCTCTTTCCACCCTCCGTTGCGCTTCTTTTTCTTTTTCCCCTGTTTTCCACCCGACGCCTCTTGCTTCGCCACGCCGTCCCCGCCGCCGCTGGTTTCGTCGTTCTCACCTGCACTCGCCTTGCCTTTTCCGCCTTTACCGCCCGCTTTCTCTGCATCTGAACCCGCGACACCGTCACCGCCGTCGTCCCAGCAGAGCTCGCGCTCATCCCCCTCGTCATCCGCCCAGCTGGGAGCGTTCGTCGTACTCTGCTTCTTCGCGCCATCCGTCTGAGCCTGCCTTTACCAGCCCGCTGACTGCGGCCATCAGATCAGCCATCTGCTTTCCCTGAGCCTGCACCTGGGCGGCGAGTTCCTTGAACCCCGGATCCGTCATTGCGCGCTCTCGGGGTTGTACCGCTTGATGTGTACGCGTGTGTGTGTGTGTGTGTGTCGTCGGTCTTCTCTCTTTGTCTTCGTCCTCTTGATACTTTCTTGGTGCTTCCTTTTACCGGGACGGATCCCGGTGCCGCTCTCCTTCGAGAGTGTCCACGGCAAGACACCAATAAAGTACAGCGTAATCGAGCGTAATCGAGCGTAATCGTTTGGATTAGAATGCAAAGAATCTGTGGCGATAATCTGCATCGCCGACGGCGCGGTTATCTCTTCGCACGTGAAGTGTCATGCTTTCGCCTCTTTAGCTCGTCTTGATCGTCGCGCTCAGGCGCGCGTTTGGTGCTTCGCTTCTCCTTCGATTGCTCGTCGAGGTTCATCGGTTGCGCGTCGATTTCTGCTTTTTCCCAGCGCCTGGGCGATGGTCGTGGCGCATCGACGCGTCCTTTGCGTCTTTTCGGTACCGGCTCCGCCGCGGAGTCTGGTTGCCGCTTCTTCGCTGGCGTTGGCGCCGTCTTCCCGACCTTCGCTGCTGATGTCGGCGTTGATGTTGCGGGTTCTCGCTCGTCTTCCTCTGCTTCCGGCAGAACGAGCACCACGTTCTCACGTTTCGCCTGTCTCGGCGCTGGCGCGGGACCCTCCGGCTCCGCCTTCCTCTTCTTCGCCGTTGTTTCTTCACCTCTCGCCACGGCCGCCCGGTGGTGCCCTTTCCTGCAGCAGTGCCCGGGTCTCCTACTTCTCAGGTCGGCGTGTTTCTTACAGCCGTCGCACGTCGGCATGCCATGATCGAGGCATCGGTGGTGATGGTTGCGACAGCACTCCGCTGTCGTCTTACACGTGGCGCACTGCGTCATCCGGTGCTCGGCACACATTTTTACGGCTAGGCCATCACCCTCCTGTGATGGGCCTGGCAGCACCACGCCACCGACTTGCCCCGGCGCTTACACACGTCGCACTTCACCTTTTGGTGCCCGGGGCACACCCGCTCACCCCACTTCTCGTGTCGGGGAATCCCTTCCGGCACGAGCCACGGATCCCCTCCGACGACAGCCGACTTCTTCCCTTTCCTCTTCTCCGTAGCGTCATCGAAGGCCGCCCATCTCGCCGCACGCTCCGCCCTTTCTCTTCCGTACGTCGGGAAAAGGTCCATCCCCCACGCCTCGCCGGTGAACGCATGCCGGCTCGCCTTCAGCTGCGTCTCCAAGATTCCCATCGTCTCCTCGCCGCCGCGGAAAATTGGCCTCATCTCGTAGCCCGTGAGGCATGGGGGGGCCCCTACCGTTCTCAATGACCTATCTTCTCCAGCTTTCTACCCGGCAGAAGCGGCCCCACCCCTTTCCGCTCAAGCGCTTCCCCGATCGTTTTCAGCATCCGCGCCAACATTCTCGCACGGATACACAGCGGCGTCCACTGTCGTCGCCACTAAACTGCCCGGGGACCTGTCACTTCGAAGCTAGCGAGAGCCGTCGAGACGTCCACCCGCTACCGACCAGCACATCCCATCCAGCCAATACTGCAGCGCCCGGAACCACCTCTCTCCTGCTACCGCCGTGAAGGTCCCCGGTCCAGCGATCGCTTCGAAATTCAGCCGGCGCGGGGGGCAGTCGTCAGGGTGCAGTTGTCTCCAGGGGTGGCCGACGGCCCGGTCTCTTCCTTCTCTCTCCAGCCGTCGTCTCTCTTGCATGACTTCCGCCATGAATGTGTGCAGCACTTCGATGTTGACTCGACTTCCCTTCGGCAGAATCCCGTGTTCTTGCAGGCACGGAGGCCAAGTCGAGCGATCTGCGTCAACAATTTCGGCATACTGCTGTTGCATTCGGATTCGTTCATACGCCCGGCACTGCCACCAAATGTGGCCCAGAGTTTCTTCCGTCGCCTCGTCACAGCGTCTGCACAGCCCGTCACCTCCCCACAGCTTGGCAGCATGTGATTCCGTCATCACCGACCCTGCTACGACCTCGGCAACGTCCCGCGCGGCCGTCAGCGTTGTCGACGCCTTCAGCCCGTAGGCATTCGTCGCGGTGTAGTCGACACCCGCCCGTACCCCTCCGAAGTTTGTGCGCCTCTTCTCGAGCTCCCCTAGTCGCCAGCCGTGAATCGCCTTTCTCAGGGTGTGCCCTCGCTCCCCCTTACTCTGTCGCACCAGCCTCAGCACATTCCCTGCCTCGTCCTCGGCGTCGTCGAGATCTTCTGTCCATCGTATACCGAGCTTCTTTGCATGCTCGGCCGCAATACCGATCGGTCCCCATGCGCGGATTCTGCTGCCATACGCCCTTCGAACTGTTGCGACGCGGGCCCTCCATACCGGCCTCTTTCGGCACACTTCTGCGATCATGCCGAGCGACCGATATGGCAGCACTGTGTAGGGGTCGAGCATGTGGGCCTTGTTTAGAATGCCCAACACGGCCTCCTGTGCCCGATGCAGCCTCACCGGGTCCCAGACGCCTCTGAGCAATGCTGCGGTGAACTTCCCCAGCCCCCGCACCGTCGGAAGCGCGAACTCCGAGCCGTATGTCGCCGCCGGTAGAACCGCCATCGCCGCTAGCCCCGACCTCTGCGCCCTCGAGATCGGTAAGGCACCCAACCGTTCGGCCTCCTCTGCACGCTGGTCGTAGCGCAGGTCCGTTGTTCTGCGTGTCCGCTTCGTGCCGACCAGACATCCTACGATTGTAAGCTCTTCCTTCGTCACGATGTCGGTGCCACCTATCTTCAACTTCGCTTCGTACCCCTTCGGCGTCCCGAAAGCGAACGTCTTCGGTATCCCGATCGACATGCCGGTGTTCGCACAAAACCTGTCGACTTCCACCAAGGCGTCCTGCAAGCATGCTTCTCTGAGACGCGTCAGGAGGGTGAGGTCGTCCGCGAAGGACTCGCTCGTCACCCCCCCCACGTCGTCCACTCTGCGCACCACGATGGACAGCAGCGCGTTGATGAGGATCACGCTCAGGGGGCAGCCCTGCAGTATCCCGTTGGTGGTGAAGAAGATGTCTCCCACCCCATGTGCAACTTGTACCGCCTTCGTAGTCGCGCGTAAATGTCGCGCAGCGGCCCGAGAATTCTCTCATGGAGGCCAAGATCCCCCACCAGCTTCAGCACGACGTCTCGTGGCACTTTGTCGAAGCACTTGGCAAAGTCTAGGGCCACGCCGTACAGCTCCTTTCCCGTCAAGAGAGCCTCTTCAATCTGCGAGGCGATTTCAAACACCACGTCCACGGTTCCGTGTTTGGGCCTGAACCCGTGCTGGCTATCTGCTATCCAGCCTTCTTGCCACTGGACGACGTCCCTGAGCCGCGTGCTCGCCCACAAGCGATAGACCGCGCTTGTGACGGTGATGGGCCGCAATGCCAGCGGGTCGAGGGTTTCGTCTTTCGGGATCAGCGTGACCGCGGCTTCCAACAACGCGTTCGGCCACGTTCCGGTCGCTTCTATCGCGTTGAACACCTTCGCCAGGGCGTTCAGCAACGGCAGTGGCAGCTTCTTTAACTCTGCTGTGCTCCATCCGTCCACGCCCGGGACTCCGGCACGCTGCTTCTTTCCAAGAACGCTCCTCAGATCATCGCCCGTCAAATCTCGGCACACCATCGGTCGACATCGGATGTATTCCGCATACTCCGCCTTGAAGGCTTCATAGCACGGTTCCGGTCTACTCGCGTACATCCGGTTGATGGGCGCCCATTCTTTCTGCAACGTCGCGTCGATCTCCCGTAGATTTGCCGTGTAGCGGCCATCCACTTTCAGCGCCACCAGACCGTCCGCCTTCTTCCTTCTGCACCACGGAAGCAGTTGCGCCCTGTTTGCACAGTGGAAGTTCTGCATCTTGCTCTCCAGCTGAGCTATTCTCCCCTTTCGCGCCTGTGCTGTCAGTGACCGGCTCCTCGCTTCCAGCTTCTGCCTCAAGGTCTGGGCGACGCTCAAGTCCGGCGGGCGTCGCGGCAAATCGCGCACCTTTGGTACTCGTCCGGCCATTGATTCCAGTCCCGATACTACGTTCTCCCACGTCTTCTCCAGCGATCTCGGCATGCACCCGGGTCCTTCCCCACTCAGTGTTTGCAGCCCTCGGATGTAGGCGTCGAGGCCGTTCAATATCTTCCGGAATCTGCTTGAGGCATACGTACCCGCGCCCGTCCCGGTGTCTGTCACGGACGCAAAATGTTCTCTCTTAGGCTTTCTTGTCTCACCCCGTCCTTGATAGGCGGCAACGGGCCCGTCGAGCAACCCCTGTTTCTCCGCCAGCTCGACCAGATATCCCTCGCACGCCTTAGTCGCCGACACCCAGAGCGCTTCCACGTCATCTGGTGCTGCATCTTCGAACCGGTGCTTCACTAACAACTCTTCCGCCCGCGCTGCTGCCCGTCCTTCGTGCGTCACGTCTACCTGGCTCATGGACCTTGGCATGCGGTACCTCTCACATGTGTCTGCAAACGCGGTGAAGTGTAATCGAGCGTAATCGAGCGTAATAGAGTGTAGTAGAGTGTAGTAGAGCGTTGTAGAGTGTGATCGAGATTGACACTAGTATTTTGGGTTCGACCACTGGTGGACCCCTGACTGGCCCATGGGCGACCATGTTGACCACTGTCTGGCCCCAGAAGTGCCAAGCATAAGCATACGAGGGACGGAAACCGCAGGCAAGTGGGCGATGTGCATATGAGACCGGAAGCTTTCGGGGACTGCAGGCGAGTTGGTGGCGAAAAGGGACAAAGATCTTCGAGCGACTGTGAGCAGCCTAGCAAGACGGGATGATGAACGATGATGAAAAAAGAAGAAGCGCTAGGCCGCTCGAAAGCACACGAAATCCGCACCTTGCGTTGCAGCACTACAGCAGAAAGACGAGCTTCTTCCTCGGCTCTTGGCACTCCTCTGCCTTCCTCTTCACCAGGACAGTCCCTGGCGGGTCAGCATCCGGTAGCTCCACCGGCTGGTCAGCATCCGGTAGCTCCACCGGCTGGTCAGCATCCGGTTGCTCCACCGGCGGGTCAGCATCCGGTAGCTCCACCGGCGGGTCAGCATCCGGTAGCTCCCCCGGCGGGTCAGCATCCGGTAGCTCCGAGGCCCTGTCTTCGGCTGTGCTCGTGCCTGCAGGCTTCGTCGGCTTCGGCTTCTTCCAGATGTCGAAAAGAGATCTGTAGCTGGACAGATCCTCTTTCGCGGCAGCGGCTCGCCTTTCTTCCTCTCGTCGCGCTTGAGCCCCAACTCGAGAGTCTTGCAAATGAGACCCTCGCTTCTTCTCGACCGCAGCCACCGCGGTCTTCTCCAGCAGAGCGGCGCCCTTTTCACAGCCGCTTATGTGGGCTTCGTAGGGGGCTAGCCTGAGCTTGTCCTTGTCCCCCTCCTTGGCGACGAACACCACCTTTGAGCATCCCACGCAAGATACGGTGGGCGAGATGCCTTTACCGACCTTGAAGGCCGGTTGCAGGTCGGCGCCGGTTAACTTAGCGGCTAGCTGGGCCGCTGTGTTCGCTTGCTTGCCTGCCGCCCGCTTCTCGGTTGCGTCCAGCACGACAATAAGCTGTCGTGCGTCCGCTCTGGCTGCTGCGAACAAGTCCGCCGGCCCAACGACCTCGCGGATGCCGGTGTCATCGTCGTCGAGGCGCGCGGCGGATTTCGGCAGCGTGTACCGAACGGCGGTGGGGGCTAGGGAGACAGTAAAGCCCTCCCTTCGCGCGATCGGCACCGCTGCGTCTCGTGCCTTTTTGACGTACTGCGCAAGGTCGTCACCCCCCTGCTCAACGTACAAAACGGCCTCTGCGGCCGCTGTTCGGTCCTTTTTGGTAAGGAGCTTTTTTGTGCGCTCCCCCCAAATCACCTTCATGGTGAAGCTGATCTCATTCTCGCGCGGCATCTTAGAATTCAAACCCCCTGCAATAAAGTTCACAATGAAAGATTATCAATGCAGCACGAAGCGAAGCACAACCAGATCACACGCTTGAACGCACACAACATTCGAGACAAGGCATCGAATGCACGACAGCCACTGATAGAGAACGACAAGAACGCAAGAGAGATGGGACAAACATATGACGGCATGCGTTTTCGTAGAGTCCGTACAGGCCAGATGGTTTATGTAAGAGCAGCAAGAATGAGGACGTCGTCTGAATGAAAATGAGCCTGCTGACCGCAAACAAAATTACTTGAGCAGAGGAACGAGAAGCTAAAGTGACCCATGGTTAATCAGGAGTCAGCGCTTGACGAATCGTCGGCGCTGTCGGACTCGTCGGACTCGTCAGAATTGTCGGACTCGTCGGAATTGTCGGACCCATTGGACGAGGTACTACTGCCTGACTTGTTCGATGATTTCCCAGCCTTAACCGTAGGGTTCTTTTTCCGACGTTTCACAGAGTGCTTTCCCCCGGGCTTCTCCGGACGCTTTCGCCCGACCTTGCCGTAGGTAGTCGGCAGCTTGAAGTCGGACTTGTCGAAGGCGATGATGGCTTCGAGAAGGTCGCTCATTTTGCCCTTTTTGGGAAGGCGTCGCTTCATGCTTTGACTCAATACGCATGCGCGAGTGCCGTTTTCAGCAATCTCCTTCGGGGTCAACTGCTCGATTGCCTCCAAGCGTGTCTTCGCGATCTCTTCCCTTGCATCGCGCTTGCGCTGGCTTTCATCAGCAAGATTCTGTTTTCGCTGGGTGTGTGCTTCGAACTCGTCTGCCAGGCGGTGGGACCTTTCAATGCAGTTTTCCCATGAACGGTACACCGTATCACAAAGAGTCGAAACGGCGCAGTCCCGAAGCAGCCACTCGCTGATCTCAGGTTCGTTTCCTCCTCGAATAACAGCTATACCCCTGAGTACCTCATCGGTGACAGTCTGGTTCTTGCAGTCTTCAACAGTCTGCTTCACCACACCTACAGGGGTTTCCGTTAAATTCGGATTGCAGTTCGGGGGTGCGTTGGCTGCATTCGACATGTTGATGTACTTGTCGAATTCTAGGCGCTTGAAATGCCGCACGTATTTCATTACGTGCCCAACCAGAACTTCGGCTTCCTCGGAGACTGCAGTACACTCAATTTCTTGGGGTATGTCGGACTGTCGATGGGGAGCGAGGGCGTCTTTTAAAGCTGCTGCGTATCCAGATAGCTTTGCACCAGGCTTGTCCTCGACAAGGAAAACATCTTCGAGTTCCACAACACCGAACTTCAGCTTCGACTTGGATGCGGTTTCCACCACTCGGATCTGCAACGGGACGACGCATCCGAACCAGTCCTTCTTGCCCTGCACGACCAATTTCTGAAGATCGTGGTCACCCACATTCTTGCAGAGGCAACACAGGATGCTGCACCACGCCTCCTTGACGGTGCCGAGCTGGTCAAGATGCCAAAGCAAGTGCGTCAGAGGATAGCAGAGCGACGTGAACAGCAAGCGGAGGACGCGGAGCTTCGGAAGGAACGACGTGCCCACGAGGGCCTCATACAGCTTGAGGAACCGGTTTGGCACACGCTTCTTTGCTATTGGGCTGGACGCGTACAGCAGGACTTGCCGCGTGGAAAGATAAAGCCGCGCCCACTCGGCAAGAGGTTTTCCCCGAATCTCTTCTGAAAGGCTGTAAGCTCCGGCCGTCAGTGTTGAAAACCGACCGGCTTTGACTGGTGCCCAAAACACGCCTGCTGGGCTCACGCCAGCGTTTTCTTCCAGCCAGTGGTGGAAGGCATCGTTTCCTGCGATGAAATCATACGCCAATGGAATGAGTGATCGCAAAGGAAGGTCGGTCGCCAGACATTTTTGGACGGCTTTGTCAGCAAGGTGCAGGCGATGCACGGGCTCCATGATGACCTCGTCGACGGCCCCACAGGCGTACAACTCACTAGCCGTCGTGAAGAGGCCTCTGTCTGTAACAACCTTCTTCATCCTTGGGAGCAGTGCATCGCCAGGGAGATCGAACCCCAAGGCAAGGAGCGACTCTTGCAGCTTCTGAAAGTAGTCCAGCACGTACTGGAGATACTTCGTCGTCGTTGCTGGATCCTTCTGCCGCACAAGTGCTGCAAGCACAAGCCGCGTCCTCCACCTCTGCTCCATCGTGTCCAGGTACGAGAACGTCAGGCAGAGGATATCCTTGCTCCCCGGAAGCTCTCCTGCATCCCCGGCAATGACGAAGTCACCACCCCCAAGCCGGAGCAGAAACTCCATGTCACCGAGGACAAGGTGCCTACCAAGCGCTCGGCGAACAGCCCTATCGCCTGGAACTGGCCCGCACGGAATGCCGAAAGGCCCAAGTACTAGCTGCGCTAAATTGAATATATGCGAGCTAATGCGAGATACTGGTACCCGAGCCCGTATGCACTCGACAACCTGCTTCCGCAAGTCAGCCCGAACTTCCTGGTCTCCAGCTGCACGGCCTGTCTCGGGCATTTTTTCAGACTAATATTCTTGTTTTTATTCCGATTTCAATATCCTGTCATCAGCACCTTTTTAGCCCCGGAAGAAGGTGCGTTAGTGGGTACGTTGAACCGACCAATCAAGATTGCCTGAGTGTTACGCCGTTAATCAATTACTGCAGTACCCCCCCAATTCACCCAAAAGTTGATCGAGTGTAATCGAGCGTAATCGAGCGTAATCGAGTGTAATCGAGTGTAATCGACGCGTAATCGAGCTAAAGTCATTTTCAGGGGGGCTAGGTGAATTGGCTCAATATATATATATATATATATATATATATATATATGAGTCGATGCCAAAAGGGGGGGGGGGGGGTTTGGGCGGAAAAATCCCCGCATAGTTCACCAGGGTCTGACGGGTACTGAGGCCCCATAGCCTTCCTAAAACATGATTCTGCGTTCAAATACGCCCTCAGAAGCCTCCGGAGAGCCTTCTATGATGTCCAAAATGCGTTTTTGTGGGTTTTGGGGGGGTCCCCTGTCTGCTGGCCGTACACCGCTATAGTAGACACATATGCGACCTGATGCTATGTTGCTCCTCAGAGCAAGATCCCAGCCTGAACACATGTTTTCGGCGTTCTCTAGCACTCTCCAGGTGCATTAGACCCTCGGGCTTCGTGTTTTCTTCCGCTTACAGGTGCTCCGGGGCGCCCCCTGCATTGGGGTCAGACCGTACTACGTGATGGTACTACGTCACCAACGAGCTACGTGCTATGCGCACCTATGACGATACAGCAGCAGCACGTGGTGGTAGCAGCATGATATGCATCTGGCTAACGAGAAGGACGAGTGTTGACACGAAGAGTGACTGAAGAAGTGAGTTACACGGTGACCGAAGGCTGTGTCAACAGCCGATCTCAGTGGTCAGTAGAAGACGGTTAGCTCCGAGTTCGCTTCCTGCCCGTGCATTGTTTTGCAGCCGGTTTTGCTGGTTTTGGGGCAGGCTTTCGCACCTTTCCTTGTGATTTCCTCCCCCTTTTGGCATCTTTCTCGTCCTTGGCAGCAAGTGCCTCAAAGACGTGTTGCTTCTTGAGCCGTTTCTTCTCCAGCTTTGACGCGAAGTCTTCACTACTAGCACTGGAGTCGCCATCCCGATCACTGCTGGAAACGTCAGCACAGTCACTATCTGATTCGCAAAGTGGCAACTTGCTTGATACCTTGGGTACAAACGCGAATCTTGTGGCATGGCTCTTTCCCCGAAGTTTGCAACCGGGTTCACCACTGAAGTCATGAACTGTGATGACTCCGTCACCATCTCGTTGGTAGGACCCAATAGCCATGATATTGGCGATGTTTCGGACCGGAAAAGTGGCCCGTTGAGCACGGATTCTGACTTGTATGGCGATTGTGTTGGTCACCTTGTTTAGCACGGCTTTTACATCATTGAGATGCTTCAGCTCGGTCTTTTTCGAAGCCGTGTCGAGAGCACGTCCAATCGTGCCAAAGTGCTGGTCCCGGTCGTTCTTGCCGTGGCCCCCTTCAAAGAAGTTGATCGAAATCGTGGAATCTTCTTGTAGGAGGCGGCTGATAAAAAGCAGCGAACGAAAGTGTCTCCCCGAGTCGGACCAGTAAATCACTTTTAGGTCCGGGGGGAAATGCTCCTTGGCAGCTTCAAAGGCACGGACAGCAGCAAACGAGCACTGGTTGTGCGTTCGCAGGAGCACATCAATGTTACGACGGCAGACGTTTCCATCTACCAGCCAATGCATGCCAAAGCCAAGTAATGAGAAGGCACCTTGATTATAAAAGAGCTGGCCGGGCTCCTCTGGTTTCATTGGGAGCTTCCCTTTTTGTTTGAAGTCAAGGGTTACCACGACGCAGCCTGGTGGAGGAGCTTTCATGGCAATGTTATACGCATCTCTTTGTCGTGTGGCTGCCGCCTGATGCAGTTGTACCTCCATGAGCTGATGCAGCATGATGCTAACAGCACTCTTCACGTTTGCGGGAATGCGAGGCTCGTCCAGGACGCTGAGGAGATAGAACGGGTTGCTGTTTGCATGCCAGTACTGCGAGGTCAGCGACTCCCTGTTCTTGGAGATATACTCCCTCAGGCGATTTTGGATGGTGGCCCCTTCCGCACACGTGTCGCATACATCTGTCCGTCGTGAGATGTGCTGAAACTGGGCACCACGCAGCCGGCGATATGTCGTGTACGACACATCGTCCTTCATCTCACTCTGTTCGTAAACAAGCTTGAACGGTACAAGCATGTTTTGTGCCACGACCGCAGTACTTTCAGTTGAAAGCCGCTTCACCACGCGAGATGTGGGCGATGCCAATTGTTCGTGGTCCTCATTAACCTGCTGCCTGGCTTCTGGTGTGGCAATCAACGGCCTCCCGCCACGGGAAATGTCGCCATCTTGGTGTCTGTTGGACCACAGTTTCTCCCCTACAGTCATTCCAACCTTTTCATATCGTGCCCGAGCCCAACCCAGACTACGTACGATATTGCGACGTGTCGGCTCATGAGAGATGCTGTTGAACGCATCCGGGAATGTGCCAGATAGTTTCTGCCAGATACGGACGTGGTCGTCTTCTCCCCACATAGACAGCAAGAAACCAATGTGGTCTTCGCCTGCAATCTTGTTCAAGAACGCTTTTGTTACGTTGAACCGGCGCTTCATGTTCTGAGACGTTCTACTCCAGTTGGTGTAGGTGTCCTGGGCTTTCATCTCTTCCACAGAGGTTTCGAGGGCGAGCATACCCGTGTCACGAGGCATATTTACTTGATGTTCTTTAGTTCCTGTATGCCAACAATGAGGGTTTAGGTTTAATGGACCCCAAAGCAGCACAAACGAAGCCCGAAACGGTGGATGTGGCGCCAAAGCCGGTGCAATTTGACCCCAAAGCCTGTATAGACAGGCAGGGCGTAGTTCGGTCTGTCCCCAATGCAGGGGGCCATTCTCCTTATCTTTGCACGTCCCGGAACACCTGTGAGTGAAAGAAACCACGAAGCCCGAGGGTCGAATGCACCTGGAGAGTGCTAGAGAACGCCGAAAACGTGTGTTTGGGCTGGGATCTTGCACAGAAAAGCGACCCAGCTTCAGGTTGCATATGTGTCTACTATGGCGGTTTACGGCCAACAGGCGGGGGGACCCCCTAAAAACCCACAAAATCGAATTTGGGACATCATAGAAGGCTCTCCGGAGGCTTCTGAGGGCGTATTTGAACGCAGAATGATGTTTTAGGAAGGGTATGGGGCCTCAGTACCCGTCAGACCCTGGTGAACTATGCGGGGATTTTTCCGCCCAAACCCCCCCCCCCCCCTTTTGGCATCGTACCATATATATATATATATATATATATATATATATATATATATATATATATATATATATATATATATATATATATATATATATATATGAAGAAAATTACTCTAACTCGACTAACTCAAGCAAATTGGGCCGGAAAAAACCCGCCTGAGGGAAAACAATTGCCTCTGACCCGCTGTTGTCAGGGGGGGAAAAAAAAACCACAATAAACGCTGGAAAAAAAGAAGCTCACCCGAACAACTTCCACCGGCGAAGAAACCCCGCCAAAAAGAATCGAGAGCCTACTGGGGGGGCCCAAATACAATAGGTATAATATTGTATTTGGAGGGGAAGGATAGAGAAAACAGGGGTTTCAAACAGTCTGGATGCTGATAGTCTGGGTGCAGGCACTTGCAGGTCAACATTGGAGGAAATTTGGCAAATATTTTGTGGGGTGGAAAGAGCTACCCCCCGGCATGTATGGCACCTTTTCTACACTCGATGTGGCCAAAAATCTGGCCCCCAGATGGCATTTCAGACTTTGGAAAAACCACTCCGCCGAGGAATCGAACCAGCACCCTCAGCATCACATGTGGGTGTGGTGACCGCTGGACCATGGGCTAAAAAAAAGCGGGCCATTGACTTTTGTTTGGGTGCGGGCCTTAGGAATTATTGATCCCTGACCTGAGGAAAATGCCACAGATAGCGAAATCAAGTAGTAGGATTGAACTTTCGGCTTCAGGAGTGTTCCACATTGAACTTCTCTCGAAAAAGAAGCTGCTCTCGCGAGGGGAAGCCCGTGGAACCCCCTACAAAACCCCACTGGGGACAAATAATATTGTATTCCGAAACAATGCTCACCGAAACCCCCATTTCAGCGTACCTATTGTATTCCGAAATAATATTGTATTTGGGTACCTATTGTATTTGGGCCCCAGTAGCGCTGCTTGGGTACCTATTGTATTTGGGCCCCCCCCAGTAGCGCTGCGAACGAGGCCAGTCGGAAAGCGTGAATGCCAATAGCTGGCGACCAAAAATATGTCGCAGGGAATGGGATCAGTCAGCAGTTTGTGTTGATCGGTACTTCACCGTTGTTGTCCTTTTGAACGGGTTTACTAAGCTGCGCCACCACATTCAAAATGCCGAAGAACAACGGCACTGCATACACCGAAGCAGATATTTTTTAGTACTAACAATCTTGTGGCTAGCCCTTCAAAGTATTGTGCGGGCTAAAAAGACGTAGGCAGCGTGTTTTGGTGGTTGATCAGAATTCCTTACCTGAATACACACAGGGGAAATACAAGCGGGAAACCGATCAACCGGCACGCACAAACAAAAGGAAGCGCCTGTCTTTTTTATCGAGTGGGATACCACGCAGACTTTTTCCCTCCGAGGTTTTATTGTCGCAAACGAATCCCCGTGTGCAGCGGGCGGTGCCCACGGCACACGGCACCAAGCATCCATGCGGAGCATCAAGCTCGTGTAACAGCCAGCGCACACATACCCTCTCCGAGCTCCGGTCCGCTGACCTCCGCGGTCTTTTGAAAAGTTCCCGTCGCTCCCGAGAACAACACCGCACTTTACCCCCGCGCGAGGAGGAGAGTATTGCACGGAGGGGGAGGGGAAATCTGACCTGTGAGATGCTAACGAGCATTGAAGTGCAGGATGCTGCGTATTGCACGGAGGGGGAGGGGAAATCTGACCTGCGAGATGCTAACGAGCATTGAAGTGCAGGATGCTCGTATTGCACGGAGAGGGAGGGGAAATCTGACCTGCGAGATGCTAACGAGCATTGAAGCGCAGGATGCTGCGAAGGCAAAAGACGCCTAGAAATGCTGTGTGACAGGCAACTAGATCGTAGGAAGACGAACTTGAACCTGTATGTATCCGACAAGGACGCCTTCATTAGCTAAGAAGGAGATTGTCGGGATGCAACGACGATCAGATATCGTCGTCCACTGCTGTTCTAAACACACCAACACACAAGAGAGAAGGATGCCGTGCGTGAAGACTGCACCAAGCCTTCACCGTGCCGTGTCCTGGGTCCTTTGGCATTTCTACGCGTTTTCTCTCCGGGACTACGTGCCGAGCCCGCTGCGCTCCTTCCTGGCACGTGCACTTTCCCCCCCAGGTGGAGGGGAGACGCCAAGAAATGCTTCATGACATCTCGTCACGTCCTTGGGTTGTATGAAGCCGAACCTGAATCCGTATTCGACAACAAGAACGTCTTACCTTTCATTAACAAAGAGGGGGGAGATTGCACGGATCCAAGATGATCAGATATCGTCGTCGTCCGCTGCTGTGTTCCAAACACACCCACGGCGCGTGAAGACTGCATCCAAGCCTTCAGCGTGCTGTGTCCTGCGCTTTCAACCTGAGTTCTTTGGCATGTCTACGCGCTTTTCTCCGAGACTGCTTTCGGTTGCTGAGCCCCCTCCTTCCTCGCACGTGCACTTTCCCCCCAGGTCAGGGAAGACGCCAAGAAATGCTGCGTGACATCTCGTTACGTCCACGAGGAGGTGGACGCATCCCAGGCTCAGTTGTAAGAAGCCGATCCTGGACCTGTATTGACAACAAGAACGTCGTCATTAACAAAAGAGGGAGGAGATTGCACGGATCCAAGATGATCAGATATCGTCGTCGTCCGCTGCTGTGTCCCAAGCACACCTACGGCACGTGAAGGCCGCACCCAAGCCTTCAGCGTGCTGTGTCCCGCACTTTCAACCTGGTTTTTTTTCTGGTAACAAGCTTGCTTGTATGTATCAAAAAGTGTCGAATGGCAGCGTGCTGCGCTAAATCACTCAAAACAGGGTTTACACACGTACACACAAACAAACTCTTCTACGCATTTTTCCCCGGGACTGCTTTCGGTTGTTGAGCCCCCTCCTTCCTGACACGTTCCCGCCAGGTCAGGGGAGCGTGGCATCGCGTTACGTCCACGAGGAGGTGGCAGGCTCGGGCAAGTGGGTTGTATGTATTCGACAAGAAGAACGTCTTCATTAACAAAAGAGGGAGGAGAGATGGCAGGGATCCAAGATGATCAGATATCGTCGTCGTCCGCTGCTGTGTCCCAAGCACACCTACGGCGCGCGAAGACTGCACCCAAGCCTTCAGCGTGCTGTGCCGTCAACCCTGGGTTCTTTGATTTCACGCGTTTTCTGGGACTGCCTTCGGTTGTCGTATCCCCTTTCTTCCGAACCCGTGCACTTTCCTCCAGGCGGCAGAAAGACGTCAAGAAATGTTGCAGGGCATCTCGTTGCCGCATCCACATGCGGAGGCAGCCGTCTCCCGGCCGAGGCGAGACAACTGGATCGTAGGAAGACGAAGTTGAATCTGCGAAAGCAAGATTCGGCAAGATTGTCCTCATTAGCCACGAACAAGACCGCGGAGATCGGATACGGAGGCTTGCTGCGACCGGGCGTTGTTTTTCGGCCTCGATCCTTCAGACTACTCGGAAGAGAACGTCCGCACGCACTTCGAAGACAACGAGTTCCAACCTAAAGTGATCGGCCTGCAACAGAGCTTCACCATCTCAAGATCATGAGCCCCGTAGCAGTACAACACAAGCAAGCCGGCCTTGCAAAGCAACCTCCTGAGCAGCGCCGAGAGTGCACAAACGAGCCAACCACCCAGGGGCTCGCTGGACACTAGTCGTGAAAGCGGGGAGAAGAAAAAACACAAACGCCCAAACCAAGGGGGAAGGGACGAATCGAACTGAATACACAAGGAAGAAAGAAGAACCAGCACGCGTACTTCAACTCTGAAAACCAGTCTAAAAAAAACCACTTTCACCATAGGATAATACAGGGGGTCTTTTGCGCACCTCAAATGCGCAAAATATATATATATATATATATATATATATATATTTTGCGCATTTCACCCACCCCCTGATCGAGCGTAATCGAGTGTAATATAGTGTAATCGAGTGTAGTAGAGTGTAATCGAGTGTAGTAGTTTGGATTAGAATGCAAAGAATCTGTGGCGATAATCTGCATCGCCGACGGCGCGGTTATCTCTTCGCACGTGATGTGTCATGCTTTCGCCTCTTTAGCTCGTCTTGATCGTCGCGCTCAGGCGCGCGTTTGGTGCTTCGCTTCTTCTTCGATTGCTCGTCGAGGTTCATCGGTTGCGCGTCGATTTCTGCTTTTTCCCAGCGCCTGGGCGATGGTCGTGGCGCATCGATGCGTCCTTTGCGTCTTTTCGGTACCGGCTCCGCCGCGGAGTCTGGTTGCCGCTTCTTCGCTGGCGTTGGCGCCGTCTTCCCGACCTTCGCTGCTGATGTCGGCGTTGATGTTGCGGGTTCTCGCTCGTCTTCCTCTGCTTCCGGCAGAACGAGCACCACGTTCTCACGTTTCGCCTGTCTCGGCGCTGGCGCGGGACCCTCCGGCTCCGCCTTCCTCTTCTTCGCCGTTGTTTCTTCACCTCTCGCCACGGCCGCCCGGTGGTGCCCTTTCCTGCAGCAGTGCCCGGGTCTCCTACTCCTCAGGTCGGCGTGTTTCTTACAGCCGTCGCACGTCGGCATGCCATGATCGAGGCATCGGTGGTGATGGTTGCGACAGCACTCCGCTGTCGTCTTACACGTGGCGCACTGCGTCATCCGGTGCTCGGCACACATTTTTACGGCTAGGCCATCACCCTCCCTGTGATGGGCCTGGCAGCACCACGCCACCGACTTGCCCCGGCGCTTACACACGTCGCACTTCACCTTTTGGTGCCCGGGGCACACCCGCTCACCCCACTTTTCGTGTCGGGGAATCCCTTCCGGCACGAGCCACGGATCCCCTCCGACGACAGCCGACTTCTTCCCTTTCCTCTTCTCCGTAGTGTCATCGAAGGCCGCCCATCTCGCCGCACGCTCCGCCCTTTCTCTTCCGTACGTCGGGAAAAGGTCCATCCCCCACGCCTCGCCGGTGAACGCATGCCGGCTCGCCTTCAGCTGCGTCTCCAAGATTCCCATCGTCTCCTCGCCGCCGCGGAAAATTGGCCTCATCTCGTAGCCCGTGAGGCATGGGGGGGCCCCTACCGTTCTCAATGAACCTATCTTCTCCAGCTTTCTACCCGGCAGAAGCGGCCCCACCCCTTTCCGCTCAAGCGCTTCCCCGATCGTTTTCAGCATCCGCGCCAACATTCTCGCACGGATACACAGCGGCGTCCCACCTGTCGTCGCCACTAAACTGCCCGGTAGATCGAGCCCGGTGTACACTTCGAAGTCTACTGCGAGCTCTGCCGTCGAGACGTCACCCGCTACCGACCAGCACATCCCATCCAGCCAATACTGCAGCGCCCGGAACCACCTCTCTCCTGCTACCGCCGTGAAGGTCCCCGGTCCAGCGATCGCTTCGAAATTCAGCCGGCGCGGGGGGCAGTCGTCAGGGTGCAGTTGTCTCCAGGGGTGGCCGACTGCCCGGTCTCTTCCTTCTCTCTCCAGCCGTCGTCTCTCTTGCATGACTTCCGCCATGAATGTGTGCAGCACTTCGATGTTGATTCGACTTCCCTTCGGCAGAATCCCGTGTTCTTGCAGGCACGGAGGCCAAGTCGAGCGATCTGCGTCAACAATTTCGGCATACTGCTGTTGCATTCGGATTCGTTCATACGCCCGGCACTGCCACCAAATGTGGCCCAGAGTTTCTTCCGTCGCCTCGTCACAGCGTCTGCACAGCCCGTCACCTCCCCACAGCTTGGCAGCATGTGATTCCGTCATCACCGACCCTGCTACGACCTCGGCAACGTCCCGCGCGGCCGTCAGCGTTGTCGACGCCTTCAGCCCGTAGGCATTCGTCGCGGTGTAGTCGACACCCGCCCGTACCCCTCCGAAGTTTGTGCGCCTCTTCTCGAGCTCCCCTAGTCGCCAGCCGTGAATCGCCTTTCTCAGGGTGTGCCCTCGCTCCCCCTTACTCTGTCGCACCAGCCTCAGCACATTCCCTGCCTCGTCCTCGGCGTCGTCGAGATCTTCTGTCCATCGTATACCGAGCTTCTTTGCATGCTCGGCCGCAATACCGATCGGTCCCCATGCGCGGATTCTGCTGCCATACGCCCTTCGAACTGTTGCGACGCGGGCCCTCCATACCGGCCTCTTTCGGCACACTTCTGCGATCATGCCGAGCGACCGATATGGCAGCACTGTGTAGGGGTCGAGCATGTGGGCCTTGTTTAGAATGCCCAACACGGCCTCCTGTGCCCGATGCAGCCTCACCGGGTCCCAGACGCCTCTGAGCAATGCTGCGGTGAACTTCCCCAGCCCCCGCACCGTCGGAAGCGCGAACTCCGAGCCGTATGTCGCCGCCGGTAGAACCGCCATCGCCGCTAGCCCCGACCTCTGCGCCCTCGAGATCGGTAAGGCACCCAACCGTTCGGCCTCCTCTGCACGCTGGTCGTAGCGCAGGTCCGTTGTTCTGCGTGTCCGCTTCGTGCCGACCAGACATCCTACGATTGTAAGCTCTTCCTTCGTCACGATGTCGGTGCCACCTATCTTCAACTTCGCTTCGTACCCCTTCGGCGTCCCGAAAGCGAACGTCTTCGGTATCCCGATCGACATGCCGGTGTTCGCACAAAACCTGTCGACTTCCACCAAGGCGTCCTGCAAGCATGCTTCTCTGAGACGCGTCAGGAGGGTGAGGTCGTCCGCGAAGGACTCGCTCGTCACCCCCCCCACGTCGTCCACTCTGCGCACCACGATGGACAGCAGCGCGTTGATGAGGATCACGCTCAGGGGGCAGCCCTGCAGTATCCCGTTGGTGGTGTAAAAGATGTCTCCCAGCCCCATGTGCAACTTGTACCGCCTTCGTAGTCGCGCGTAAACATCGCGCAGCGGCCCGAGAATTCTCTCATGGAGGCCAAGATCCCCCACCAGCTTCAGCACGACGTCTCGTGGCACTTTGTCGAAGCACTTGGCAAAGTCTAGGGCCACGCCGTACAGCTCCTTTCCCGTCAAGAGAGCCTCTTCAATCTGCGAGGCGATTTCAAACACCACGTCCACGGTTCCGTGTTTGGGCCTGAACCCGTGCTGGCTATCTGCTATCCAGCCTTCTTGCCACTGGACGACGTCCCTGAGCCTCGTGCTCGCCCACAAGCGATAGACCGCGCTTGTGACGGTGATGGGCCGCAATGCCAGCGGGTCGAGGGTTTCGTCTTTCGGGATCAGCGTGACCGCGGCTTCCAACAACGCGTTCGGCCACGTTCCGGTCGCTTCTATCGCGTTGAACACCTTCGCCAGGGCGTTCAGCAACGGCAGTGGCAGCTTCTTTAACTCTGCTGTGCTCCATCCGTCCACGCCCGGGACTCCGGCACGCTGCTTCTTTCCAAGAACGCTCCTCAGATCATCGCCCGTCAAATCTCGGCACACCATCGGTCGACATCGGATGTATTCCGCATACTCCGCCTTGAAGGCTTCATAGCACGGTTCCGGTCTACTCGCGTACATCCGGTTGATGGGCGCCCATTCTTTCTGCAACGTCGCGTCGATCTCCCGTAGATTTGCCGTGTAGCGGCCATCCACTTTCAGCGCCACCAGACCGTCCGCCTTCTTCCTTCTGCACCACGGAAGCAGTTGCGCCCTGTTTGCACAGTGGAAGTTCTGCATCTTGCTCTCCAGCTGAGCTATTCTCCCCTTTCGCGCCTGTGCTGTCAGTGACCGGCTCCTCGCTTCCAGCTTCTGCCTCAAGGTCTGGGCGACGCTCAAGTCCGGCGGGCGTCGCGGCAAATCGCGCACCTTTGGTACTCGTCCGGCCATTGATTCCAGTCCCGATACAACGTTCTCCCACGTCTTCTCCAGCGATCTCGGCATGCACCCGGGTCCTTCCCCACTCAGTGTTTGCAGCCCTCGGATGTAGGCGTCGAGGCCGTTCAATATCTTCCGGAATCTGCTTGAGGCATACGTACCCGCGCCCGTCCCGGTGTCTGTCACGGACGCAAAATGTTCTCTCTTAGGCTTTCTTGTCTCACCCCGTCCTTGATAGGCGGCAACGGGCCCGTCGAGCAACCCCTGTTTCTCCGCCAGCTCGACCAGATACCCCTCGCACGCCTTAGTCGCCGACACCCAGAGCGCTTCCACGTCATCTGGTGCTGCATCTTCGAACCGGTGCTTCACTAACAACTCTTCCGCCCGCGCTGCTGCCCGTCCTTCGTGCGTCACGTCTACCTGGCTCATGGACCTTGGCATGCGGTACCTCTCACATGTGTCTGCAAACGCGGTGATGTCCAGCTCTACCGTCACCATCTTGTGGCTGGGCACCCGCTGCCCTTCCGCGTCTACGACGACGGAGTGTAGTAGAGTGTAGTAGAGTGTAGTAGAGTGTAGTAGAGTGTAGTCGAGCGTTGTAGAGTGTGATCGAAATTGACACTAGTATTTTGGGTTCGACCACTGGTGGACCCCTGGCTGGCCCATGAGCGACCATGTTGACCACTGTCTGGCCCAAGAAGTGCCAAGCACAAGCATACGAGGGACGGAAACCGCAGGTGTGGGCCTTCACCGTGGTGGAGCCAGGCTAGATTCGGGGTGGCGCCCTGGGAGGGACAGGGACGGGGGTAGTCACGCCTTAGTCCCAGGGCCTCTCCCCACCCATCTGTATGTGTTCTCCTGGTCATCGCTACCGCGCTGACCTTTCCCTCAAAGCCCGCTGCCCACTGCCCTGCAAGAGACATGCTTTGCACTCTCTGAATGCCCATTGACTGTGCTCCGCTTCAGCCGACTGCTTTGGAAGAGGTACTGTGCTCCGTTTGGTGCCGACTGCCCTGCCAGAGACGTGCTTGCAGACAGAGGTCGGCCGCCGCTACTTTGGTTTTCTCTCGCGTCTTCCCAGCTCCGCCACCTTCCCAGAGGCTTGGGGAGAGCCACGTGCTCCGGCTGTAAGGGACGAGACCGAGGTGCGACGCTGGCCCCGGTCGCAAATGGGCCCACGCGCATGCAGCCTGTCTGCTCGCAGTCACGCCGGCCGGCCCGCAACCGCAACCACATTCGCTTGTGCCCACACACCAGCTCTTCTTATCGAGCTAGCGATCCAGCTAAGGAGCACAACCGAGGATCCGAGGCGGAATCATGCCCCACAGTGGCCGCACGAGAGCAGACAGCGATGAAGGCCGCAGGGACAGGGTGTGTCAGCCACAATAACGGCAGGTTCCTCCCGCAGACGCACTACCCATCGGAATGTGACAGCGCAAGTAGGCTCGATGGAAGCACGAAGTGAAGCAGGATAGACGAGCTACGGAGACGAGACGAGTCGTGTACCAGGGGCAGGCCGGGACGATGAACCGCATGAAGCCGAAGAAAAAGTTCAAGAACGAAGCAACACCACAAGCCGCGTGCAGCCAAGCAGACCTCCCGGAACCTACGTGGGCAGTAACGAGGAGCCAACAGATGAGTGTCCACTGAACCCCCTTGTCAATCCCACGAGGGCGTCTGACAATGGCATGCGTGACATTGCAGTGCCTAAAGGTGAGATTAGCCTCCGTTTTCAACCGCCTTGTTGTCGCCAGGGAGATCGAACCCACAAACAGAAACTTGACATCTTCGAGGACAGGGTGCCCTATCGCCTGGAACTGCCCCGCAGGGAATGCCAAAAGGCTCGAGTATTAGCTGCGCTAAATTGCAAAGGTTGCTAATACGGGAAAACGGGTACCCGAGCCCCTATGCACTCGACAACCTGCTTCCACAAGTCAGTCCGAACTTCCTCGTCCCCTGCTGCACTGCCTGGATACATCCTTTTTTCAGACGAATATGCTTCTTTTTGTTCGATATTCGATGATCGTGCCATCAGCATCTTTAGCCCCAGAAGAAAGCTCGATAATAGACACGTTGCATCGGCTAATCAGGATTGGCTGAGTGCTGTGTGTTTAATCAATTGTTACAGTACCCCCCCAATTCACCAAGCTGATCGATTGTAATCGATCGTAATCGTTTGGATTAGAATGCAAAGAATCTGTGGCGATAATCTGCATCGCCGACGGCGCGGTTATCTCTTCGCACGTGATGTGTCATGCTTTCGCCTCTTTCGTATCGAGTTCTTTTCGTTTTTGTTCGATATTCGTTATCGTAATCGAGTGTAATCGAGTGTAATCGTTTGGATTAGAATGCAAAGAATCTGTGGCGATAATCTGCATCGCCGACGGCGCGGTTATCTCTTCGCACGTGATGTGTCATGCTTTCGCCTCTTTAGCTCGTCTTGATCGTCGCGCTCAGGCGCGCGTTTGGTGCTTCGCTTCTTCTTCGATTGCTCGTCGAGGTTCATCGGTTGCGCGTCGATTTCTGCTTTTTCCCAGCGCCTGGGCGATGGTCGTGGCGCATCGACGCGTCCTTTGCGTCTTTTCGGTACCGGCTCCGCCGCGGAGTCCGATTGCCGCTTCTTCGCTGGCGTTGGCGCCGTCTTCCCGACCTTCGCTGCTGATGTCGGCGTTGATGTTGCGGGTTCTCGCTCGTCTTCCTCTGCTTCCGGCAGAACGAGCACCACGTTCTCACGTTTCGCCTGTCTCGGCGCTGGCGCGGGACCCTCCGGCTCCGCCTTCCTCTTCTTCGCCGTTGTTTCTTCACCTCTCGCCACGGCCGCCCGGTGGTGCCCTTTCCTGCAGCAGTGCCCGGGTCTCCTACTCCTCAGGTCGGCGTGTTTCTTACAGCCGTCGCACGTCGGCATGCCATGATCGAGGCATCGGTGGTGATGGTTGCGACAGCACTCCGCTGTCGTCTTACACGTGGCGCACTGCGTCATCCGGTGCTCGGCACACATTTTTACGGCTAGGCCATCACCCTCCCTGTGATGGGCCTGGCAGCACCACGCCACCGACTTGCCCCGGCGCTTACACACGTCGCACTTCACCTTTTGGTGCCCGGGGCACACCCGCTCACCCCACTTTTCGTGTCGGGGAATCCCTTCCGGCACGAGCCACGGATCCCCTCCGACGACAGCCGACTTCTTCCCTTTCCTCTTCTCCGTAGCGTCATCGAAGGCCGCCCATCTCGCCGCACGCTCCGCCCTTTCTCTTCCGTACGTCGGGAAAAGGTCCATCCCCCACGCCTCGCCGGTGAACGCATGCCGGCTCGCCTTCAGCTGCGTCTCCAAGATTCCCATCGTCTCCTCGCCGCCGCGGAAAATTGGCCTCATCTCGTAGCCCGTGAGGCATGGGGGGGCCCCTACCGTTCTCAATGAACCTATCTTCTCCAGCTTTCTACCCGGCAGAAGCGGCCCCACCCCTTTCCGCTCAAGCGCTTCCCCGATCGTTTTCAGCATCCGCGCCAACATTCTCGCACGGATACACAGCGGCGTCCCACCTGTCGTCGCCACTAAACTGCCCGGTAGATCGAGCCCGGTGTACACTTCGAAGTCTACTGCGAGCTCTGCCGTCGAGACGTCACCCGCTACCGACCAGCACATCCCATCCAGCCAATACTGCAGCGCCCGGAACCACCTCTCTCCTGCTACCGCCGTGGCAGTGTAATCGACGCGTAATCGAGTGTAATCGAGCTCAAGTCGCTTTCAGGGGGGGTAGGTGAATTGGCTCATATATATATATATATCTCGTTCATTCCACGAAAAAGTGTCACAGATTTTCCGTCTGAAAAGCAGTCCGTTTTGGGTCAAAATTTTGGATTTTTTGGGAATTTTTTTTTGGGATGGAAAGAGCTATCCCTGGCGATTATGGGCAAGCAATCAGCTCGCGTGGCGACCAAAATCTGGCGTGCAGATGGACAAAAGGTCGGTTTTGGGGCTGTTTCAAAAACCCAAAAAAACGATTTCCGGCGGGAATCGAACCACCGACCCCCAAACCCCTGTGTGGGTGTGGTAACCTCTGGACCATGGGCTAAAAAAACGGCGGAGAAATTTTTTGTTCACTACCGAGTGAGAATTTTGGACTCATTTTGAGTTCTTCGCAAACCGGGCGAAATAAGCTCTGAGAGAGCAGAAATACCGTCCTGGGACACTGGAAACGAGTAAATGACGATCTCGCACTTTCCGATAAGAATTCCAACTGAGCAGGCGCTAAAAGCGAATTTTGGCCCGAGGTTTGGCAACATAGCCTAACGGTTACCGCACCCTCCTGGGCCCCTGTAGGCCATGGTTCGATTCCCCCGGTCCGATTTTTTTTTTTTGCGATTTTTCGGTGTGAAAAGCAGCCGTCTGGAAATTATTTTCGAGGTCTTTTTGGGAAATCTTTTGGTTTTCGAGTAGTTCTGGGATGCGCGATTATGGGCAAGCTGCCAGCTAGCCCAGCGATCAAAATCTGACCCCCTCCTGGATGCAGAGAGAAAAAAAACCGATCTCCAGGACCCCATTTTTTCGGGTGCCGACCTCCATTTCCGGGGGGGGGGTCGGTCAAAACTTTTATCCGACCAAATATTCGGAAAGCCCTGTCCTCAACGGATTCAAACGTGTCCTCAAAATCTCGAAACCGACCATTTTTGGACCTGCAGATGGAAATTTTCGGCAGAAGTCCGAAAAAAGCCGAAATCTGTGACACTTTTTCGTGGAATGAGTGATATATATTGGAAGTTTAATGCCAGCTAATTTCGAGCAAGCCCCGGCAGAGAACGAAATCTACCAAACAGGACACAATATTTCTTGTTCGTGGGTTTCGGGCTCTGTCGCTTTCCGGAACTGGCGACGACTACTAACTGGTAGTCGAAGAAGCTTTTCCCTCTCTGACATCTGATAGATTGTGGTGGTAACCTGCTATGCGCAAATTTTGACCAAAATTTTTGACCCAGAATTTTTGACCAAAAATTTTGACCAAAATTTTTGACTCAAAAATTTTGACCCAAAAATTTTGACCAAAATAAAATTTTTGACCCAGAATTTTTGACCAAAAATTTTGACCAAAATTTTTGGGTAATATACCAGGATATGCGCGAAAAACTAAAATTTACAAATATATGCGCGGTGCATATATTTGTAAATTTTAGTTTTTTCGCGCATATATTTGTAAAAAAAAACAGTTTTTTCGCGCATATATTTGTAAAAAAAACAGTTTTTTCGCGCATATATTTGTAAAAAACAGTTTTTTCGCGCATATAATTGTAAAAAAAAAAAAAAAGTTTTTTCGCGCACTACAAATACGTTTTCTTTGCAACAAAAGCAGAGCGCCTCTTATCACTGGAGGCTGGCATACCCAGACCCGCAAACCCGCATACCCTAACCCGCAAACCTTCGCATACCCTAACCCGCAAACCCCGCAAACCCGCATACCCGAACCCGCCAACCCTAATACCCGCATACCGAGACCCGCAAACCCGCATACCCTAACCCGCAAACCCCGCAAACCCGCATACCCTAACCCGCAAACCCCGCAAACCCGCATACCCGAACCCGCCAACCCTAATACCATGCAGGGTCAAAACCTTGTGTCTTTTTAAAACGCTCCCGCGGGGCCGATGGACCCCAAAAAAAAATTTTGGGAAAAAAAAAATTTGCTCAACTTCCTCAAAAATTACTGCAGAGTTTGTTCCAAACTTTTAAAATTCAAAAAACCCAATTTTTTTCCGGAAATTTTTTTTGCCATTTTCAAAAAGACACAATGTTTTGACCCTGCATGATACCCGCATACCGAGACCCGCAAACCCGCGTACCCTAACCCGCAAACCCCGCAAACCCGCGTACTCTAACCCGCAAACCCGCGTACCCTAACCCCGCAAAACCCGCATAACCCCGCAAACCCGCCGTGCCGGAACTGTTTTGCAAATACACACAGCAGATCAAAGAAAGGGGGGCAAGGTGGAAAATGCAGATCAAACGGGAGTAGAATGTGCACACGCTTATCCGACTCTTGACTTACTATGCCGTGTTCTGAAAGCTGTCGAGGGGCCCCTCCATAGGTTCTCGCATGATTCGTTCGCCTTTGTAACACTATCCGTTTGTAGTACGCTTCGCAATTGTGTTCTTGCACTCTAGCCGAATGGCGGGTGGCGGATTTCCGCGCTCGTACCTTGTGTCTTTTTGAACCACTGCCACGGGGCTGGTGGCCCCCAAAAATGGAAAAAAAAAATTGCTCAACTTCATCAAAAATTACCGCAGTTTTTGTTCCAAAATTTTAAACTAAAAACGAAATAGTCACTTTGTGGGCCCTATAATAGGCTACGAACTTCATGGTATGTTTACAAATGTGTGAGTGTATGTCATTTTGTATAGTACGTTGAAGTACATTCATTGTGGACCCCATATTCTCGCGATGCTGTGTTTGGCGTCAAAAAACCCGTCTGAATTCACTTTTGATGGCTTTAATGAGGCTAAACACTCGAAATAGGCACTTTGGGGGGATTTTTTTTTGAAGCCTGGGTACCCGGCGGTGGTGGCGGGCATAGCGGCCATGTACGGCGAGGGTATGGCGGCCGAGTACGACGAGAGACTTCGGAAGCTATTCGCCGAGGAGCCGAAGGCCGAGGAAGGAGCGGAGCTGCACCAGGCGGCCGAGAAGAAGCTGCTTGAGGCGTACCCCGGGATCCTTAACGAGCTGTTCTGGAGGGGGATCGGCGCGAGGGCGACGTCTGGTGCGGGCCACCGGGGGCCGGGCAGGCGGGAACGCGGCGAGGTCTCTGCCCGGTCCGCCCCCCTCGCCCCCGCCCTCTCTCCGCAGGAGCAGGCACAACTGAGGAACCGAACCGGGCGCCGCGAACGAGGCGACGAAGGGGGGCGCGCAAAGAAGGCCAAACCCAACGACTGACTTCGTGGTGGCGCCTCTCCTTCCTCTCCGCCATTTTTACTTTCTATATCATCCCATCAGCGCGGGCCCTTGCCCGCGCATCAACACCCACGCCAGCTCGTCTCACACTCTTCACTTCAACAAGCCGGGCGCCGCGTCATGGCGCCGGGTTCGTCAGCTCCCGGGGGGGGCGACCCGGGCGAGAAGCTTCAGTTCCAGGACGTGCGGAGAAGGTATGAGTTCGCCGAGTGCGCCTTTGACGCCATGCCGAAGGAGAAGGACATGCCCCAGATCGACGGGGAGATGGAAGCGGCGATCAACTACTGCGCGACGACACCGTCTCCAGAGGCCCAGCGCATGCGCGCAGGGTTCCTGGCTCGCTGGAGAAGGAGATCTTCGCAACTTCCGCCGCCTGAAGCCGGTCCGTGCCACGTGGACCTCCTGGAGGAGATGCTACAGGATCTGGGTATCCGGGGAGCCGACACCTTGCTGCGCCACCTCAGGACGGGCTGCCCTATGTCCGGGGTCGTGGGGTACGAGGACATCTACTCCCCGGGGCCGCCAGGGGAGCCCGAGATCACCGAAGGGGAGCTGCTGCGCCGCCAGCCCGACGTACTGGCGAGGTCTAGGCAGGCCATCCGCGCTGACTCCCCGGCGAACAAGGAGGCCATTTGGCGCTCGGTCCAGAAGGAGCTGGAGGCGGGTTTCATGGTCGAGCTCCAGAGGCCTCCAGGAGGAACCAGCGACAGGCCGAGTCAGGTTCTTCAGGATGGGGAGATTGTCGTTCGGGGAGGCCGCAGCCGTGATTCACTACAACGCATTTGCGAAAGTCCTGGCGAGGGTCGTGCGCAGGGGCCTGCGGCTGCCGTTATGCCAATACTACGACGACTTCGCAGCCCCGTGCCCGGCCGGCGACGACAGGGCCCTGGCGGACGTATTGGAGCTTCTCCAGGACATTCTCCTCACGTCTTTCAACGAGGAGAAGACGGCCGAGGGGGAGCGTTTTCGACACCTCGGCCTCGTGTTCACCATCACAAGCGAGGGGGTGGAGGTGGCGATCTCGGCGGCCAGGAGAAGGGGACTCGTGCACATGTTGGAGGGTGTGCTAGCCCGAGACTCGTTGTCGCCGGGCGAGGCGGCCTCCCTGGCGGGAAAGCTTGGCTTTGCGACGTCGGCGCTCTTCGGCAGGGTAGGCCGGGTCCCGCTGCAACCCATCTTCAGGAGGTCGAACGCGGCCACGACTTTCGCCGGGTTCAGGCTCGGCGGCGACCTCGAGGCAGCTCTGCGATGGTGGATGAGGACGCTGGCCGAGGACGAGCGGTGCTTTCGGAAGACCGTGCCGCTGCAACTGGTGCGTCCTGGCGAGGGGACCAGGTACGTGCTCCTCACGGATGCATGTCTCTTCGGCCTGGGTGCGGTTATCGCCACGATAAGCGAGGGGGAGGTGGCAGCGGTAGAGTACTTCGCGCACCCGGTTCCCCAGCAAGGTGCCGGCATGACGATCCACCACCTCGAGTTCGTGGCTGTGACCGTGGCCTTCAGGCTGTGGTTCGGGGACGAGGAAGACTTCGCGGTCTCGGTGTGGGTGGACAACGATGTCGTCCTGGGCAGCCTCATACAGGGGAGGACGAGGGCGAAGGAGCTAAGAGCGCCGGTCCACTTGTTCTGGGAGCGCCTGGCCAGGTCCAGGGGCAATGTGTGGTTCGACAGGGTCCCCGGGGTGGACAACATCGCGGACCTGCCCAGCAGGCTCCACCACGCTTGGGCGGGGGTCCCAATCCGGGGTATCCTGCCGACAAGGAGGTACGTCGACCAGCGCGTAGTGGACGCGGCGATAGCGGAAGTGCTCTGAGGCCGACCGCAGACTAAGTTCCGGCGGCGCTTCCGCGTCCCGGGCGGCGAGAGGAAGAGGCAGTGGGCGAGTCTAGCTCCCGTTCTGTGCTTCCCCCCCTCAGCCCACCGTCGCGCGCCGCGCCAAGGTCCATTGGGATAAGCGCCATTGGGACAGTCCAATGGACACGTGAGGTGAATGGCACGATCGGCCAGCAAACGCAAGCTTGCGCGCCGCCAACTGAACTCCGTGTGTTAGACTAACGGCCACGGTTGCGCACCTGCCGCCCCCGTCACAGAGCCCGTCCCGTCTTCGCCGTCGGCTCTGTCCCACAGATTTAGCAGGCCAGCTAAGGATCGTAACCACCGAAACTGTTTGGGCGAATGCAGCATTAAATGTACGTTAAATTCAGCGGGACGAGTCGGGAACGACGGCACCGAGAGACCCCTCGAAGGAGCGTAATTTAATGGAAGTTTAATGCCAGCTAATTTCGAGCAAGCCCCGGCAGAGAACGAAATCTACCAAACAGGACACAATATTTCTTCCCGCCCGCCCAGCCCCAGAGAATATGGTGCAAGGACTAGCCGGCTTGGAGGGTTCGTTCTCGGTCGACGAGTGGCGCAAGGTGACCGGGTATCTTGCGGGCCTTCCGGAGCACACGTCCTCCGGGGCCGTGGGAAGGATGCAGATGTGGGCGCTGGTGAACCCCCCGGCCGACCCCTCGGGCGTTCAGCTGTTCGGGCGCCTGCAGCATCTGCTGAGGGCGAGGGGTTCGGAGCCGTCTCCAGGGGGGCCCGAGGGGCGGCCAGCTGGGAAGCGGGAGACGACGCGTCAGCGGGCGCTGAAGCGGACCTTGGAGAAGAGCTCGGAGGAGGAGGCCCGCGCCCACATGCGATCCCGCTACACGACCGAGGGGACCAAACGGACCTATAGCTCGAACACCGTCGTGTACAGGGAGTGGTGCGAGGGCAAGGGCGTTCCGCCCTATCCGACGACGGTGCGGAGGCTTGAAACGTTCGCGGGGTATCTGCTGCTCATGGACGGGTACAAGGCGCCGAGTGGCATGATCAGCGCGATCGTGTCGGAGAATGCCAGGGCCGGTTGGGTGCTCGACGACCCGGCGGGCGACGTCGGCAGAATCCTCAAGGGGCTCAAGAGGGAGTCGCCTGATCCCGAGAGCGGAGAGCCCCTTGGCTTGGCCCAGTTCAGGGTGATTTTTGGCCGAGTCCGGACGGTCGGGGCGTACCGGGCGGCTCTGCAGCTTCTGGGGGAGCACTTCACGCTCCTCAGGACCTCCAGCATGCAGTCGGTGCGGACGGACCAGGTCCATGTCAGCGAGGGCAAGGTGAAGGTGGAATGGGGGGTGTCGAAAGCACGGGGCAGGTGCAGCAGACACCTCACGTTCGAAAGGGTCGAGCTGGTGCCTCCGCTGTGCCTTCCGGAAGCGCCCGACGGCGTTCCACGTGAAGTCAGGTACTGCCCGGTGGCAGTTTTCACGCAGCTGAAGGGAATGGCGGGCGACAAGGCCCTGCTGTGCCCGTACGTCACGTACCCTTCCTTCAGGGAGGCCCTAGGCGGCGCGGGGAAGCCAGGGATCCTGTCGTGCCTCAACGAAAGTCGCCCCGCAGGGAGGAGCAGAGCGGCCTTCGTCACCCACAGCGCCAGAATAGGGGGCTGCTGTACCCTCCTGAAGGCGGGCATGGACCCCATGCAAGTGAAAAAAATGGGCGACTGGTCCGCGGACAGCATGGTCACCTACTACGGCGACAAGGTCCTCAGGGACCCGGACTGCGTCGAGGCGGTTCGTTTTTACAATCCTGTCTCTCTAGCCCATATGTACACGGCGAGGGTCCGGGCGGGCTGACCAGCGAGTATGGCTTCCGCTCCCCAGCCCCCCCCGCGCCCTCGGCAGTGCCTGGGGCTTTCCCCCGGGAACCCCAGACGAGGTTGCGTTCCCTGGCTTGCTAGGGCCGACTCGGCGGAGGGACAGTCCAATGGACACGTGAGGTGAATGGCACGATCGGCCAGCAAACGCAAGCTTGCGCGCCGCCAACTGAACTCCGTGTGTTAGACTAACGGCCACGGTTGCGCACCTGCCGCCCCCGTCACAGAGCCCGTCCCGTCTTCGCCGTCGGCTCTGTCCCACAGATTTAGCAGGCCAGCTAAGGATCGTAACCACCGAAACTGTTTGGGCGAATGCAGCATTAAATGTACGTTAAATTCAGCGGGACGAGTCGGGAACGACGGCACCGAGAGACCCCTCGAAGGAGCGTAATTTAAATATATATATATATATATATAAATCCGTGCCCGGATCTTGTGTCAAGGTGTACTCCAGTACACACATGAACTGTGGGTGGGGCTCCGGGTGTGCATGGGAGGGAGGGCCGGCGGAAGGTTGTGGAGGGTCGAGGGCGGTTGCGGAAGGTCGAGGAGGGTCGGCAGAGTACGCACATTGAAGAGCTCCCGCGTGGGCTCGTCGAACTGGCTCGGATCAAGCCTGATTCAGCCTCTCCGACCTTTACAGACTATGCTGTGAAGTTCGTGGAGCTCCACAGGCTAGGAAAGTTGTTGTCACTGTATCCAGAGGCCGTGTGTTCTGCCTTTGTGAACCCTTGCCTGCCGTGAATGCCATGAGTACTGCCCTCTTCCACCATCTTGGATAGACACGCCTCACGCTCGCACCACCCGAAACCGAAACGACCCATGACCCCAAGAGCTGTGCCTCCCGCTGTGCCCGAATACACCCCGCTTTCTAATAACTATTAGGTTTGAAGCCGTAAGTAAGCCCTGCCCACAGTCCATCGATCGCAAACTGGGACCAGTCAGAGGTACTTTTTAACAAGAACATCCTCCTCTATCGGAAACAAGCATTTGCTTTTGTGTGACAGTTCAAAAATTTCCGTGCCGGCGGCGCAGGCATAATTTGCATCTGTCTCTGCGGTGGGTGGTCGGGGCATAGCTAGTTCCCTGTCCCCAAAAAGGTCGAGTGCCTGTCCAAGAGTCTGGACAAGAAATATTAATTCTGGGCCCCTCCAAAAAGTAAAATAATTCGGCCATAAATTGCATGGCCATAAAATAGAATTCCGCAAATTAAAGGGCCATAAATTGTCAGGGTGTACAAAGCCTTCAGGCCAAAAAACGTCCAGATGCGCAAAACACCCGTTTTTGGCCAAAATCACGTCTCTGTATTATGCACTGCTTTCACTGTAAAAAAAAAAAAAAGTCGTCAGACATCAGAACGACGTATATCGTCGACCGCACAAAAAACCCAGGAAACCTGCCTGCCAAAGGAACCAGCCTCGGCCAGGTTTGACATTCGCCGTCGCTGGGGGGAGGAAAAAAAGTAGGCGGTAGTAATGGCAGCCCCAGAATGCGCGGACTTGCACACCGCATCCCCCGCGTGCACGGACGCGCCGAAGATGCAGATCAGCGCGGCCGCGGAGGCTTGCTGCGACCGGGCGTTGTTCTTCGGCCTCGATCCTTCAGACTACTCGGAAAAGAACGTCTGCAAGTACTTCGAAGAGAACGAGCTCCAAGCCAAGGTGATCGGCCTGCAATCCGAGCTCCATATTTCGATGATTGCGAAGTTCCGCAACCTGTTCTTCGACCTGGCGCTGAAGAACGACGGCAAGTCGACGCAGGCAGAGATCAAGCGCGAGAACAAAATGAGCCTCGCGAAAGCCCTCATCAACCTGGTCCCGGATATCACAATGAACGGGCTCTCCCTCAAAGCGTCCTCCATGGGCGACGTCGTCGAAGCCGTCAGCGACTACGTGTCGGCGCAGGCAGAGGCCTCTGCAGCGGTCAGAGCCATGAACACGTCCGTAGAAAGCCAGACCGTAGTTTCCCGGGTGAACGCCACGCTGGAAGGCGAGATTGGCAGGTACAGTGCTAACTTTGTGTTCTTCAAGGGTCAGAATATGCCATCTATCCCCTTTCTTTTGTGTTCTTCGAGGGTCAGAATATATGGCATCTTTCGAGTGTTTCTGTGACTGAATCTGTCAGACTCCGTGCATGACGACTCAGACGAGTGGAAAACACGCCGGTTGCCTCCGTTTTGTCGCTGCCAACTTCGCCAGAACTGAGTTTTGGGTAAAAACTCAAGCGAACTATAACTCTAAAAAGTGGTAGAACTGAATTTACGGCTTTAAAAGTGGAAGCACTGAATTTATGGCTTTAAAAGTGCTAGAACTGAATTGACGGCTTTATGAGTGTGCTGAACTGAATTCCTCTCTTTTCATTTTCTTCGCAGAGGACTTGATACCAGCATCAAACATGCATAAGACGTAAACTCTTGCACCAAGAGTTTCTCCACCACTCTTATGCATTCTGACAGGCTCGTGAAGCAGTGCGTGTTGAAATACACGAACCAGATCCTGGAGTCGACGGACAGGGGCCGCAGGCAGCTCGCGGAGTTTTACACTCCCTTTTCCCACCTGCGTTCTTCTATTTCATTTTCTTGCAGAGGACTTGATTGTGGCATCAAACATGCCTAAGACGTAGTGTCCTGCTGCTTCGGCAGACGACACATACTACTACTACTACTACTACTACTACTACTACTACTACTACTACTACTACTACTACTACTACTACTACTACTACTACTACTACTACTACTACTACTACTACTACTACTACTACTACTACTTCTATTACTACATTTTTTCTTCGCAAAGGACTTGATACTAGCATCAAACATACACAACTCGCTTAAACTCTTGAACCAAGAGTTTCTCCCTCACTCTTATGCATTCTGACAGGTTCGTGAAGCAGTTCGTGTTGAAGTATGCGAACCAGATCTTGGAGCTGACGGACAAGGGCCGCAGGCAGCTCGCGGAAGGCGTCGTGGCACGCGTGGACCATCAGCTCGGCGAGAAGTACTACGCCTTCGACAAGTTCAGCGACAATTTGTGGACCGCGCTGTTTGAAGGCTCGCACGACACGAAGCTCGACACGGCGAAGGTCAACGGCGTCGCCCGGGCTTGGCGGCTCTCCGGGCTGCTGCTGCACTGCGGCATTGTGCGTGTGCCGTCGGAAGCAGTTACTGTGCTGCGATCCGCGGAACTGGAGAGCATGATGGAGACGATCAACTACCTCCAGCGTGCCTCGCTGCGGGACGAGTGCCTCCTTCTCTTCGACTTCTACTTCTACGCTGCGCGGAAGGGGTTTGAGTTCGACGAGTTCATGAAGCATAGGGAGCGTTTCGACGTCACGAAGCACCAGCTGCGGGCGGTGGAGGACGCGTGGGCAAGCTTCAAGATCATCCCGGCGGTGGGTTTCCTCTGGGGCTACTTCAAAGCGGAGGACTGCTGCCAAAAAGCGACGGAGGACGCGATCCTCAGCGACACCGCCGCCGACCTCTACGACAACATCCCCGACCACTGCCCGGTGTGCAACGGCCTGCTGGGCCGGCTGCATCGCGCTGACGGGCGGGTGGTCTCCGTCCACGGCGGCGGCCAGTCGGCGGCTTGGGTGTCCAGTTGGCTCGCGGACATAGACGCCGACACCACCGCTTGGGCGGACGAGATGAAGGACGCGTTTTTCCATCCGCTCGTGGATCTGACGCTCACCGACGTCATTTTAAGCGCCCCGCATGCCTCTGCCGGTGATGCGGGCGATTGGACGAGGTGTGCCCACCCAGCTCCCGTCGATGCGCCGCAACCCGGTGAGGTTTCGGCGTCGATGGGGAGTCTGCTCGAGCGGAGGGCGCACGAGCTCAGCTCGAGGTGCACGATGCGGAACGTGCACGGGCTGCTGGCCACGCTGCTGGTGCTGCGGAGGAAGCTTGCAGGCGAACCGGCGGCGGCGCTCGCGTACGGGGGCGTCTCCGGCGACACGCCGCCAGCGGCGGTCACGCTGGCCGGGATCGACGAGGAAAAAGACATCTGCCTGCGCATCTGCGAGGGGAAGGCCGCGTTCGACAGCAGGATCCACGTCGTTATCGACTTTTTCAGATCCTCCCGCGCCGGCGCCGACGCCGCCGGGGAGAAGCCAAGAGCGGCTGGCGGAGGCTGGGCATGGCAGTGGCCGGCCGCTGCGACGAAGTCGCTCCTCAGAAAGTTCGGCGGTGGCGGGTACTCGAGCGTCGACGGCGGCGGGGACACGCAGTTCGTGTCGATTCCGGGGACCCGCGGAGACGCGGTGCTCGACGGACGCTCAACCAGGGTGCCTCCTGTCACGCGGGCCGACTGGGAAAGGGGGCTTCTCCTGGTCACACGCGTCGGAACCATGGACGCCGGCTCCAGCGAAGACGGGGAAGCCGATGCCTGCGACCGAAAAACGCGGGACCTCGCGTTCGTGAAGCACCTCTACGAGACCATGGTCGCGCTCAAGCGAATCCGAGGACCGTGCGGTGAGTGCGTCGAGCGGGGGCGCTCACTCGCGAAGTGCGAGAAAGTGCACGCGGGCGTCCGCCGGCGCAAAAGGCAGGCCTACCTTGAGGCAAACCCAACGGCGCGCCCGTTGGACGAGTACTGCCACCTCACCCGGCGGATTTCCGAGCTCTCGGCGAAGACGGCGCTGGGACGGGACTCGCAGTCCTGGGCGGCGTGGCTGTTTCCCGGCCGGAAGCCGGCGGGGGCGGCCGCGGACGAGTGCGCTTTCTACCGCCTGCGGCTCGCGGCGCTGAAGCGGGAGCTCAACAGGGTCACCGGCGCGCAATCCATGCGCGCAGTGCGGACCTTCTTCAAGTTCCTGGTCGCATACCGGAAGGCGAGCGTCCCCGCCCGCCGCTGCTACAGCGCCCTGTGTGACATCACGATGGAGGTGAGCGAGTGCATGCGCGACGATATGCGGACAGATTCCTCGTCGTACCTCGCTGAGCTGGCTGTGAGAAAGCCGCTTTCTCTGTTCGTCAGCCAGCTGTACGACCTCAACAGACAGATCATGGAGGACCCGCGCAATCTGACGCACAACAAGACGAAGCTCGCCTTCGAAGAGAACATGCTGCCGTCTCTGCGGCGGGACTGTTTTAACCTGACCCTGCGGGAGCACTCGCTGTTCTACATCAAAGCCACGGCCGTGAACGTCACAGCCGACGGCGTCACCTTCAGCACGCGCGACAGCCAAGCGTCCGAATACGGCTTCCGGTTCGGTGACCCGTACGAGATGACCCACCGCATCGACATGGCCGGCTACCAGTTCTTCGCCTACGACGAGCTGCCCGACGCCGCCGAGGCCGAGATCCAAAAGACCTTCACCACTCCCCCGCACGTCCGCCGGTCGCTCATCGCGTTTCCGCATCAAATCTGCTCGTGGACCGGCGCCGCGAAATCGTCCCTCAGCACGTACAGCAGGTGAGGTGGCCACGCTGCTGGTGGTGAGGAGTTAGCTTCGTGCGAGTTTGATGAAAACAACACCAAAGCAGCCCTTTCAAAGACCAGCCGCGGTCAACGCCGCGCGGATGCGGGCTTCAGATATCAAGCATCATGTTTCAAACCCCGATTGACGTTACCTGGAAGCACCCAGAGGGTGGCGGGGTGAGAAAGCCGTTTCGCTGTTCGTTAGTCAGTTTTACGACCTGAATAGACAGGACCCACGCAATCTGACGCACAACAAGACGAAGCTGGCCTTCGAAGAGAACATGCTGCCGTCTCTGCGGCGGGACTGTTTTAACCTGACCCTGCGGGAGCACTCGCTGTTCTACATCAAAGCCACGGCCGTGAACGTCACAGCCGACGGCGTCACCTTCAGCACGCGCGACAGCCAAGCGTCCGAATACGGCTTCCGGTTCGGTGACCCACCGGCCGGCTACCAGTTCTTCGCCTACGATGAGCTGCCCGACGCCGCCGAGGCCGAGATCCAAAAGACCTTCACCACTCCCCCGCACGTCCGCCGGTCACTCATCGCGTTTCCGCATCAAATCTGCTCGTGGACCGGCGCCGCGAAATCGTCCCTCAGCACGTACAGCAGGTGAGGTGGCCACGCTGCTGGTGGTGAGGAGTTAGCTTCGTGCGAGTTTGATGAAAACAACACCAAAGCAGCCCTTTCAAAGACCAGCCGCAGTCAACGCCGCGCGGATGTGGGCTTCAGATATCAAGCATCATTTTTCAAACCCTACCTGGAAGCACCCAGAGGGTGGCGGCGACCGACGCCGCCGAGGCCGAGATCAGACCTTCACCACTCCCCCGCACGTCCGCCGGTCGCTCGTCGCGTTTCCGCATCCAATCTGCTCGTGGACCGGCGCCGCGAAGTCCTCGCTCAGCACGTATAGCAGGTGAGGTGGCCACGCTGCTGGCAGCTTCGTACTTTTTCCGCGCTGGGGAGAGTGAGCGTCGCCGGACATCGACATCGCGTGCGAAGAGATAACCGCGCTGCCGGCGGATGCAGATTATCGCTATACCTACCGCAAAAAGAGGTCTTTTCCACCGATTCGCAGCAGATACTTCTTTTGTTGTATAGGCACCCCAACCGGCTAAGCTTCTCCCCCAACCGCCAGCATCATGTACTCGATACGACGCGGAACAAGTGCTGACAGCACCGCCCGGCGAATAGAGGGCCACAAAAGTGGCAAATCGACTGGTCGGGGGGTGCTTAGCAGCCAATGGCCTGATGGCTGAGTGCACACCTCAGCAGGGCTGCATCCTCGTGTTGTAGCCGTGTTGTGTACAAGGCTTCGTGGAGGCCTTGTCAACCACCTCATCACTATAGGCGCAAACTTTCTCACTCCCCACTATCGCAACAATATTCCGATCTCAAAGGAGGTAAATGTGCTCTCGCCGCCCACGCGAAGCACAGGTAAATCTAGGTTTAGTGGCGGGCAAGCGTTCAATACAAAGAAAACAATACAACTACAAAGTGGATCTTTTTTGTTGAACGCTTACGCCCGCCACTAAACCCAGATTTACCTGTGTTTCGTGTGGGCTACAGCACATTTACCTCCTTTGATCTATCGCAACTGGCAGTCTCCTCAAGCATTTCCTACAAAGCAGGTGCTTATACAAAGGGAACAGAACATGTTTGTCGCCCCTACCTGCGTGGAAGGTGAACCTCAAAGTCTGAAGCGTTTCCGCTCAACCCCAACACTGAGTTTTTAACTATGCCTGTTTCTGACGCTATTATTTGCAGCCGGGCTATCTCTTTTAGTCAATACGTTCGCCCTACGCCAACACTTCTGACGGGCGAAAAGTGCCCGCCGAAGTGCAGACTGTAGTGATCGTACTAGGTTCTTCTCCCCCTTCTTTTCTCCCCCTCCCTCTCTCTGTCTCTCGAAAAGGTCAGTACTGTGACGACGCCCGAGAACAGATGCTTAACACAAAGAAGCTCGTTCTTGGCAGCACGTTTCGCAAAAGTCGCTGCAAGGTTGATGTGGGCAAACTTGCAACAGGATCATTACCGTTCTCAGCAATGATTCCGGGTATATCCGGCGATGAGTTCTCCACTGCACTTGTCCACTTCCGCCAGTTGCGGCGTTGGAAGGACACGATTCGGGAACTTGAGGATTCGCAACGTGCGCATACACGACCTTGTTATGGGGTTACGCATGTTACACAACATGTAGTATTTTTCGCGATACCCAGTAACCACCTCCTTAGTGAGCATGCTTGTTACAGATAAAAAGGAACGTTGGCAGCGGTTTAACCTGAACGCGTACATGTCAAATTGCACAAACAGTCACAAACAGTCCCTAGCCATAACCCATAACGAAAGCGTGCACCAAATATACAACCCGTAACCATATAGGCCTTTCTTGCTCTAAGAGAAACCCATTCATCAACGGTCACACGGAGACCCTAAACCCCCGGAATCTCAAGCGAACTTTAACTCGAAACAAACTTGATGCTAGCATCAATCATGCACGAGAAGCAGTGTTCTGCCTAAACATGGATATCCAAGCTACAAAATTTACAGGGGGCGTGCCAGGGCACGATATGCTACATGTTATCACAAGACAAATAGACCATGCGAGCATGTGGCATACCATGTGATATCACTTGTCGTTTGGCAAGTGGGTCGCATAGCAAGCAATACTTTCCCTCCTCCTCTCTCACGCTATGACACCACAAGGTCCAAGGATTACACGGCTGACGGACAAAAGCGGGGAAAAAAGAGAAATGGAAGCTTTCCCTCGAGGAAAAGGTTGGATGCCAGCACCAGACTAACATGCGAGGCACAGGTCTGCCGATCAAAACTAAACTACGATCTCTCCCTCTAGTCACCTGACGGATCTCCCTCGATCGCTGTTGTGCGAATCTTCCTGTGTGGATTGACTCTTCTCTACCGAAGGGCTGGGTGAAAAACACCCCGCTGAACACTTTCGATCCGGCAGCAACTGTATACTTGGCCACGTGCGCCAGGTGCAAGGAGACCACGATTCGAAAGCTTGAGGATTCGGAATCTGCACACATCAAACATCCGATCTCCTGATCTCGCTCTCCTTGATTATCGAGGTTCCCGCTTTGTCCCCCTCGTTCCGAAAGTCCTGACCGAGGACCACACCTTTTCACTTGCAAGGTTCATTTACCAGTGCGTAGTGTATACTATAATATTATTGATGATAGGATGCCGACAAGGCGGGGGGTGGTGCAGTGGTTGCGGGTTCGGTCTGCACATTAAGCTAAGACTGTCCACTCCGTGTCCTGCCCCAAACAAATAAGACCTCTTCCCTCCATCGGTGCCACGCCAAGCAAAACAAGAAAAATCTTGGGGTTTGCGGTCCCTGAAACCCTCAGGATACTCAAAAGCGAAAAAGGTTCTACGTCGACTTCGCGGCGTGGAACATGCACTCCTACGCACGCCTGGCTTTGTGATACCAGTACGCGGCCAACTATGGTGGATCGCTTGAGCATCATCCATTTTCGGGACCGGTGCATTCGGCAGGCGAGTTGTTATCACACACTCATTATCGGGTGCCGACTTCCATGGCCACCGTCCTGCTGTCAAGATGAACCGACACCCTTTGTGGGATCTGATGAGCGATCACTCGGACACCTTAAGTCAGCTCTCGGTTCAGCCAGTCCTGCTTACCAGAAGTGGCCCACTTAGAACCAGGATTCTACGTCAGGGTTCAATGAAGTAACCCCGAGCTCACGCCCATTTAAAGTTTGAGAATAGGTCGAGGAAGCGATTTCCCCAATGCCTCCAATCATTCGCTTTACCTGGCGTAACTCCTGTTTTGGTTCTAGCTATCCTGAGGGAAACTTCGGAGTGAACCAGCTACTAGATGGTTCGATGGGTCTTTCGCCCCTATACCCAGCTTTGACGAGCGATTTGCACGTCAACACCGCAACGGACCTCCACCAGGGTTTCGGTGCATTCGGCAGGCGAGTTGTTATCACACACTCATTATCGGGTGCCGACTTCCATGGCCACCGTCCTGCTGTCAAGATGAACCCACACCCTTTGTGGGATCTGATGAGCGATCTCGATTCGGACACCTTAAGTCAGCTTCCGGTTCATCCCGCGTCGCCAGTCCTGCCTACCAGAAGTGGCCCACTACCGGAGACTCTAAACACCGCTCTTGAAAACCTCAAACCACTTAATAAGAGAGAGAAAACGAGGCAAGACTGAGGGTTGGTGACCCGCCGAACGCGAGAGTGTAATTGGCGATTTCACCAACCAGCGCCTCTGCTGAGCTTTCTCCCTTCCCCCTTTTCTTTTCTTTTCTGTTTCCCTACCCCCTCCTGGTGTTAGTGTCGCCTCCATTTATCCCGTGTTAGTGTCGCCTTTTCGCATGGAGAAGCGAGGCGACACTGACACGGGAACAACTATCCTCTACCGTATAATATGTGGTACACGGTGCACGTAGCAGCAGCAACGTATGTGTATGCATACACAGCACCTCACCACGAGGACACGCAGTGGGTGATACCACACAGGAGGAATGCATGTGGTACTCTCTCTGTTGGTGGTACTCCGTAGATGCAGGTGATACTACACACACAGCACGCGCATGTAGTGCTACCTCTACTGTGTGGTCACATGTTACGTTTCTTCACTGCAAGTGATTTCGCACGTCGTGTCTCTTCGCATCTTCACTACATTATCATGCGGTCACATGTTACGTTTCTTCACTGCAAGTGATTTCGCACGTCGTGTCTCTTCGCATCTTCACTACATTATCATGCGGTCACATGTTACGTTTCTTCACTGCAAGTGATTTCGCACGTCGTGTCTCTTCGCATCTTCACTACATTATCATGCGGTCACATGTTACGTTTCTTCACTGCAAGTGATTCGCACGTCGTGTCTCTTCGCATCTTTACTACATTATCATGCGGTCACATGTTACGTTTCTTCACTGCAAGTGATTCGCACGTCGTGTCTCTTCGCATCTTTACTACATTATCATGCGGTCACATGTTACGTTTCTTCACTGCAAGTGATTTCGCACGTCGTGTCTCTTCGCATCTTCACTACATTATCATGCGGTCACATGTTAAGTTTCTTCACATGTTCTGCCACATGTTACATATGCGAAACCTTTGAACGAGTGGGTCGTGTCTACCTCCCTGCCCGGGTGCCTTTCGTTCGGTTCATCTCCTAATCCTAAAAACACCTACACATAAGAGGGCGAGGCGCCGTGCGTGAAGACTGCACTCCAGCCTTCAGCGTGCCTGTGCCTGCGCTTTCAACCTTGTTCTTTTACATAAGCGTCAGCTTGAACGGAAATGCTCGACGATGCTGCCCGACAAAGAACAGAAGGGATCCCAAGTGCTGTAACTACCGAACCACGTGTTGAACGGACGTGAGGTCATGCGACTACACGACAAATCACACAAACACAACAGGTCAAAGTCCTGAGTGAGAAAACAACACACGGTGGTGTAAGCGAAGAACAAATCAGATGGTGTTTGTATTGTATTTGCCCCTTACCTCTATATTTCCTCCCTTCCATTCGGAGTCGAAGCAGCTACGTCGAGTATTTTTGGCGTTCGTCCGCGTTTGCTGGGATGCCTTGGGTTACCCTGCCCTCCGTTTTCTTCTTTTCGCACGTGTTTCCCACAGGCGAAGGTGCCGCACTCCACGATGAAGCAGGAAGCAGACGTCCAATCTCCAGTATAGCTAGGATAGAGAAGACGTAAGCCCTCGTCAACTGAGGAGGGCCTACCGTACGTAAGGTATTATTGTTGGATTGAATGTTGAACCGGTAAAACCTGTGACACCCCCAAAAATGGGGCTGGGTGTCCCAGGTTTTATCCGGTTCGGCATTTCTTTTCTCTCGGGCATTGCGACTTTGCGTCATTTGCAGAACATCGTGACCCTCGCGCATTGGGGTGCTCAATTCTCAGCTCGACCCCAAGATGCCGCTGGCATAGGTGGTGCATTCACGCAGGAGAGACGTGGGAAGGTGTCTGTCAGCAACAAAGGTACCCACCGATTCTCTTACTTCGTGTAACCGCCACTCTTAAGAACACTCAGAACACAAAGGATATCTTCCCGTATCGACGAAGGTCACTCGGAGACTTTAAAACCCCGGAGTTTCAAGCAAACTTATTTCTTAAAAAAATGCAACCCCGGCACGGTTCCAGCACTCAAAAATCGAAGGAATGTACTTGGTGTCGGTCACAAACCGTCCCGGACATGGCTAGCCATAACCCACAACGAAAACGTGCACTAAATGTACAACCCGTAACCATACAGCCCTTTCTTGCTCTAAGAGAACCCATTCATCAACGGTCACACGGAGACCCTAAACCCCCGGAATTTCAAGCGAACTTTAACTCTAAAACCCAACCATCGAACAGGCCAAGGGAGGGGAAGCGAGTTACGGAGGGCCGGCGGCGTGACGGGCGGTGGGGTTCCACCCCCCCACCTCGCCACCACCACCCCCTCCCTATCGCCACTCTTGCCCCGCCGTTGCGAAGGGCCGAGTGTGTGTGTGTGCTGTGTGTTAGTGCGTGCGTTTTGCGGGGACCACGGTTTTGCGTGGTGCCTTTCCTCACACACGAAGAGGCCTCGTGTGGGTGGCTGTGCGTTGTGCGCACGTGTGTGTATAGGCCTGTTCCCGCAGCCTCACGCGTGAGCGACCGAGAGACAAGGGAAAGCAACCAACGACAACCGTAATACGAAAAAAATAAAAAATCGCCCCCTCCCCGCCTGGTCTCGGCGGGCTGAGAGGCAGGCAAGAGGGAAGAAGGAGGCACCTTTCCGTCCAAAAGCAGTCCTGGGGAAGCCTCCTTCCCACTCCACACCGGGGTGCGTGGTGCTTGCCCCGCGTCGGCGCGTCGAGCCCCTGAAGGGGAGGAGGGGGAGAGGAGTGCGCCAAAATGGAGAAGTACACGAAGCTGAAGAACATCGGCAAAGGCAACATGGGCGCGTGCTACCTGATGCGCAACAACGACGACGGAAGGCAGTACGTCATGAAGCAAATCGACCTCGTGAACATGAGCAAGCGGGAGCGGAAGCAGGCCCTCAACGAAGCTAGGGTCTTGAACGCCTTGAAGCACCCGAACATCATCAACTACGTCGACAGCTTTCTGGCTCGTAAAACGGACCACCTCTGCATCGTGATGGAATATGCGGACGCTGGGGATATCGCCGCACGATTAAAATCCTGCAGGGGGCACCTGAAAGAGAATGTGATCCTCGATTGGTTCATTCAGACGTGCCTGGCCATCAACTGCGTCCACCAAAAGCACATCTTGCACCGTGACGTGAAGACGCAGAACATCTTCCTCACGAGCCAAGGTATCGTCAAAGTCGGGGACTTCGGCATAGCCCGCGAGCTCAACAACACCTTCGACCAAGCCCACACGTTCGTCGGCACCCCGTACTACTTGTCGCCCGAACTAGTTCAAGAGAGGCCATACGACGCACGCAGGTTCTTTCTCTCAGATTCTTTCCATCCCTGCCCCCCCCCCTCAGCGAACCCTCCTTATCCCTCAAAACCAGCACCAATAACAACGCCCCCCCCCCCCCCCCAGGGTGCGCACTAAGGGACGTTGCCCCCGTTGCACGTTGCACCCCCCTTTTGGGGGGGGGGTCGTTTTGGGGGCTGTTTTTGGGGTGTTTGCCAGACCCCCCGGTGCCGAGTGGGTACTCCGTTTCCTCCAGATGAATCCGTTCTCCTCGTTTTCGAAATCGAAACCCACTTTTGCGGAAAAAAAGGTCAATCCCCACCAAAATGTTTTCCTGCACTTTTTTGGCAGGGAAATGTACTTAGCAACTTTTGAGCAAAGTCAGTTTCCCCGAAAACCAAGATTCCTGCAGTGCACTCAAAAATCAGCCAAAATCTGGAAAATTGGCCCAAAAAGTGAAAATTCGAGCAAATTTGGCCGATTTACCATGTGCTTTCCCCAAAATGCCAATACCCCCCAAAAGCTGTTTTTCAGGCAAATCCGCTGGGAAACGTACTTAGAGAGTTTCGAAACAACGGCACCAAGAAAACCACGAAAGGGCAGATTTTCCCGGTTTCAGCCTGTGTTTTGCACGTCAAATTTCAGGCCTCACAGACGAACCGAGGACGGAGTGGAAAGATCCATCGCGAAAGAGCGCGTTTGAGGGGGTCCCCGGAAAAAAGGGTGGGGGGGTCCCCGGCCACCAGGTGCACCAAACAGGACCCCCCCCCCCCCCCCTTCCAAATTTAGCAGACGTTGACATTGCCCGTTGCACCCCCCAATTCTTAGTTCGCCCCCTGCCCCCCCCCCCCTTTCCCCCCTCAGTGAACCTGAACGAAAAACGGTTCTGGTGGTTTCTTCGTTTGTGCACACTTCCTTCAAACCTGTTTTGTTCATCTAACGGGAGCGAGGGTAGTCCGCTGCCATCGATCTGTTTTTGTTCTTGACAAATTGCATTTGTTAGACGCAAAAATGGCCGGAAGCCACGCTACGTAACACGCAACACGTTTATTCAGGGTAAAAGGGACAGAAGCGTGTTTGCGTATCGTCACGACGCAAACACGCCTGCATTACAGTCTCGGATTCTCAAGCAAACTTTACCTACGAAACCAAGCGATCTTCAACCCTAAAAACCGTAGCTTTAAAAAGCCGATCGGGAACCCAGCAATACGACAGCAGATGTGGGCAACCATGGCTGAAGCATGGGTTAAGGTCTTGCCCGATACAGGAAGACTTCACCCCACCATCCCCCTCCCACTGTCACACACCACACACAAACCTGAACCGCACGAGCATCCAGTAAAGCTTTTCATCCCAGCCCCCGTCCAGCGATACGACAGCAGATGTGAGCAACCATGACTGAAGCATGGGTTAAAGTCTTGCCCGATACAGAAAGACTTCACCCCCACCATCCCCCTCCCACTGTCACACACCACACACAAACCTGAACCGCACGAACATCCAGTAAAGCTTTTATCCCAGCCCCCGTCCAGCGATACGACAGCAGATGTGAGCAACCATGACTGAAGCATGGGTTAAAGTCTTCCCCGATACAGGAAGACTTCAGTCCCACCATCCCCCTCCCACTGTCACACACCACACACAAACCTGAACCGCACGAGCATCCAGTATAGCTTTTCATCCCAGCCCCCGTCCAGCGATCACTAGCACACACAAGGCTGCACCTCAGAAGCAAATTAAAGGTCGAAATATGCCAAATCTGTACGTCCATACGAGATCGTCGGAAGTACAAAAAAAGGTGATGTTTTGCATCAACCGTTTGGGAGAGGCCCTGCCGCACCGTGCCTCACGAAACCAACACCCACTACAGCGATGTCTGGGCTCTCGGCGTTGTGCTGTACGAAATGATGGCGCTCAAGCACCCCTTCAACGCCAACGACATGAAGTCACTCATGACGAAAATCGTATGCCTCTCATAATTCTTCCGTTGCACGCGCACTTGCAACAAGGCCCAACGACGACAACCCATGTCTAGTTTTTGTTCACAGAAGACAACACGGCCATTGCCCAAGCGCCGCAAAGAAGAAACTACCGACGCGCAACCGATGAAGCTGGGCGAGCAGTCGAAGGAGAAGCTAAGCACCAAGCGCGCGCCTGAGCGCGAACGATCAAGACGAGCTGAAGAGGCGAAAGCATGGCACATCACGTGCGAAGAGAAAACCGCGACGCCGGCTGTGCCGTGCACTGTTTTCGTCGCTTCGAGTACGTTATGGAGATCCCTTCCCGGAAACCTACATGGGAACACGCGGGAAAATCGACTGCTTTGAAGCCACGCGACACTAGACGGATCATCATCAGCATGGAAGTCTGAGTAGCCTGCAGACAGGACAGCGAGTGTGAGTCCAATTTGCCAGGCTGGCTGCCGCAGCCAGGAGACCACCCCCACAGTGAACGCCTGCCTGGTGGATACATCCTTCGCAAAAGAAAAGATACGCGCTTCGTTTTGTTTTGTTTTGTGCGTATGGACACAGGCATCGCAGGCCGCGCTGGGACTGCACCTCCCCGTGGCCGGTCCCGATCATGCCCCAAACGGCGGTTTCGGCTTCATTTCACTGCAGATGAGTGAAATATCGGTTGTGATCAACCCAGCGGCAACTCCGGAAGACGTATTAGTTGCTGCGGCAGCGGTCAGTGACTACGACGACATCCTGATGCTGTTTCGCGGCCGATAGACGGTTGCTAGCATCCTCAGATACCACAATCTCGACGGAAGGCTAACCCAAACTAGCACAGTCTATCAGCCACGCGTGGACTGGCTCACTCCAGCTTCTAGGCTGGACCTCACCGTGCGCGTAGAAACAGGCCCGCAACACTCGGCAAAACTACTCGGAAATCTTTGAGAAAAGTGTGGTTAGTGGTGAGTGTTGTGTTTGGGTGGTGGTGTGTGGGTGTGGGTGTGGGTGTGGTGTATATGTGTGTTAGATCTCCAGTTGTGGGTAATCCCTGCGCGGAATATAGCCCATTTTCCGAGTCTAGAGGTTGGTAAATTGAAATTCTCAATTTAGCTCTCTAGCGAGCTATCCCACTTTTCTGGGGCAGGCCGTGGGGGTACCCCCACCCCGGACATTTCTCTACCGTTTTTTTTTTTTTGGTATTTTTGAGAATTCAAAATTCGTCGAAAAATTTCTCGCGGCGGACAACGGCGTGGCACAGTCGTCAGTTGACGACGTTCCTTACCTACGGGTGGGAGGTTCGGTTCCCGCCGGTGGACTTTTTTCCGGGTCTGCACTCAGCATCAAAGGTTCACCAGGGGCGGTCCGGAGGGGCCCTCCCCCCTGGATAAGGGCCCCCAACTTGCCATCATCAAGGTTTTCCGGGGGGGGGGGTCCGGGGTACGCGCCCCGAACTTGCTATCATCCCAACCGAACTTGCCATCAGGGTTCAACGGGCTCGCCGAACTGGACAAAAAGGTTCGGGTTTGCACCAACGCCGGACCTGGGCAAAAGGTGCGGATTTGCACCAACGCCAGGCTGAGCAAAACAATTCGGGTTGGACAAACCGGACGCTTCGGGTTTGCACAACGCCGGACTGGACAAAAAGGGTCGGGTTTGCACAAACGCCGGCCTGGACAAAAAGGTTCGGGTTTGCACAAACGCCGGACTGGGCAAAAAGGTTCGGGTTTGCGCAAACGCCGGACTGGACAAAAAGGTTCGGGTTTGCACAAACGCCGGCCTGGGCAAAAAGGTTCGGGTTTGCACAAACGCCGGCCTGGACAAAAAGGTTCGGGTTTGCACAAACGCCGGACTGGGCAAAAAGGTTCGGGTTTGCACAAACGCCGGACTGGACAAAAAGGTTCGGGTTTGCACAAACGCCGGCCTGGGCAAAAAGGTTCGGGTTGTTCACTCTTTCGAGTGGAGCCGAACCAGGAGATAACCGTAGGAACCGGCCATAAGGCTCAAACCCTCGGAACAACAAGGCTCCTCAGTGCGTTACGCCCGCCGGTCCATTCGGACTCGTATAGACCCGGTTGGAGACACGGGATCTGGATGTGAATTTGGAAGTTGCCGTTCGCCGAAGCCCAGGATTTCAAACAGAGCATCGATCGGGTTGAATGATCTTTGCACCGCCACATTCTCGATTCAAACCGATTCAACTCGATCAACAATAATCAGCAAGCCAATCACCATCGAATCAAGAGTCGAACGCAGTCTGAGAGATTAGATTTTCAAGCACAAACGCCGGCCTGGACAAAAAGGTTCGGGTTTGCACAAACGCCGGACTGGGCAAAAAGGTTCGGGTTTGCGCAAACGCCGGACTGGACAAAAAGGTTCGGGTTTGCACAAACGCCGGACTGGACAAAAAGGTTCGGGTTTGCACAAACGCCGGCCTGGGCAAAAAGGTTCGGGTTTGCACAAACGCCGGACTGGACAAAAAGGTTCGGGTTTGCACAAACGCCGGACTGGGCAAAAAGGTTCGGGTTTGCGCAAACGCCGGACTGGACAAAAAGGTTCGGGTTTGCACAAACGCCGGACTGGACAAAAAGGTTCGGGTTTGCACAAACGCCGGCCTGGGCAAAAAGGTTCGGGTTTGCACAAACGCCGGACTGGACAAAAAGGTTCGGGTTTGCACAAACGCCGGACTGGGCAAAAAGGTTCGGGTTTGCACAAACGCCGGACTGGGCAAAAAGGTTCGGGTTTGCGCAAACGCCGGACTGGACAAAAAGGTTCGGGTTTGCACAAACGCCGGACTGGACAAAAAGGGTCGGGTTTGCACAAACGCCGGCCTGGGCAAAAAAGTTCGGGTTTGCACAAACGCCGGACTGGGCAAAAAGGTTCGGGTTTGCGCAAACGCCGGACTGGACAAAAAGGTTCGGGTTTGCACAAACGCCGGACTGGGCAAAAAGGTTCGGGTTTGCGCAAACGCCGGACTGAGCAAAAGGTTACCTCTAGACTCGCTAAGGGTGGTCCTAACACCCATGTACTTCCGCCCTTTCTAGTTACTGCCGAGGCCCCTGCCGGCCGCTCGTGAATATTGCCCATTGTGCGGAGCTTTGTCTGGCACGGGCGTTTGGCCTCATAGTTTACATGTTGCTGGTCACAGCATCTTTCCGCGAGCAGCCGTTTTCTCTTACACGATGCGCAGCGGGGTGCATCGTGTTTCGCGCACCTCAGCGTTCGATTTCCTGGGGGCCTTGCCGGCTGCGACCGCTGGCCGCTGGCTCCTCTCTCCGAGTTGCACGGAGGGGAGCTTCAAGAGAAATTTCTGATCTAGGGCTAACTCCTCTTCGAGAGGCTCATCGACGAGTCAACCTATGTTTTATGCCGTACTCCCATTATCCCAAACAAGGGGTTCCTGCCATGCCTATTTTTCTCCCGGTAGCAAGATCCGCGTTTTCTCCGAGCCAGGAACAGCGGAGGATGGAGCTTCCGGCAACTTGCGACAAGCTGCCGTGTCCCAAGAACCCGCGGATTGTCGTCGTGACGTACGTGACCCGGACGCTGATCGTTTTTTCGGACTACCTGTTTACGCGCGACTTCGCAACGCGGGCTCTTCGCGGAGCAGGCGGCCCGGGACCGGTCGGCGGATGCCGTCCGCGACATCGCGCGGCACATCTCGCGGTTCAACCTCGGCCCTGCCCACGAGCAGCTCGCCGCCTCCGTCAACAACCTGCCCCGGGACCTTGTGGGGTCCCTTCGCGGCATCCAGCTCTCTTCCTCTCCTCTCCGCCATGCTCTGCCACGTGGGCTCATAGCGCTGCTCCGGGTGGATGTCCGCCGCCCACTCCTCATGTGGTTTAACGAATGGGTTTGGGGCCGTCGCTGCGACTTGGACTCGTCGGCTCACGGTTCGCCACACCGATTCGGTTCGGGGGTCGAGCTCAGCCCGACACGTTATGCCCCATGGGGTCTTTCAGGGTCCTTTCAGGGTCCCGGCGGTTTGGCGACACATTTTGCAGGTGTTTTATGAACCCACACCGGTGTGGATCAAACTTTCCTGGGGTTTCCGAATGTTTTTGGGTTCCCTGTGCGGTTGTGTCCTAGTCGGGCTGTTTTTTGCACAATCCCCCCACCCAACGCTGTGACACTGGTGACGTTCGCGACGTTCGCGACCTGCCCGCAGTGCCATTTACCGCCACTTAGCCTCGTCATTGCGTTCGTCAGCGCCCGTAGGGATCGCCCTTTCGCCAGGGCACTTCCTTTGTACTGTTCATATTGACTAAGTACAGTTTTTTTTCTGTCCGACCGCCTGCGCCTGCACCTCGTTTATCGCCGCGATGCTGAGGGCGTCAGCGTCAACGTTCTTGTCGCGGGCGACGTGCTCCATTCCTTTCTTCCCCGAGGAGGCAGCCGCTTGCGCGTATGTTCCTCTCACCGCCGACGCTGTGTTTTCCTCCACCTTGCTGCCCTTGGTTCCTTTCCCTTGTTTAACACCATCGGCTGCTGGCTGCTGTACTGTCGGGGCGGCTTCTGACGTCGTCTCCCGTTCGCGCCCGGAGCTCCATTCTGCCCGCTTCATCCCATAATGTTGGACAAATTCCTTCCAGGTATATGTTTCGTCCTCCCTGACCGTACCTCGCTGTACCCAACGCTGGTCCGTGTCGGCTTCACGCCTCGCCGTGGAAACGAGAATTCGGGTGTCTGCTCCTTCCACTCCAAATACCCACGCAGGCGAGTCAGGTCGTCTCACGACCGCGAGTATTCTCCCTTGCTTGGGGATGGCCCTGATGACGGTGACTTCGGCCCACCCTGCAGCCCGTAAAAACGCCTCCGCCTGCCCGGCCGTTGTTTGTCTGTCGAAGCCGGACACATCCCACCTTACCCTGCTGCTTGGGGTTCGCCGCTCCCACTGCTTCCTTTCGGATGCGGTCCTCGTCCTCTGTCTTTACTCGAAACCCGAGTCCCCTCTTGTTCACGGCCAGCCTCATCACGAGGCCCGGCCTGTTCCGTGCGAAATCCTGAGCTTCTTTCAATGTCGTGCTGGCGGACAGCCACACGACTGGCCCATCGTCGCCTTTCGGAACCGCAAGCCCCGTTTCGTCCTGAGCCCCGCGCTAAGGCCGCCGCCCCTTCTTCCGTCGTACGCACCAGGGCACCGAACAAACGCGTCGGGTCGTTGCGTTTCGACTCCGGTGACGACGATGTTACCCAAAAACGCAGATCTGATCACTGCAATCAGTCTCACGGCACTTGCCGACGTGCCGCTGCGCCTCCTTCACGGAACGCCTCCTAGCAGGCGCCACACGCCCATGACGTGTGGCTGGCGCGCACGAGGGCCACACAGCATGACGCCTGCCGTGGCGACGGCGGCTCTGCTGGGCGCGTTGTCATGCCCGCTTCCGTTTGGAATCTTTTTGCGCTGTCCTACGGCAGTGCTCCCGCCTCGCTTTTGGTGAGGAATTCAAAAACCTGCTTTGGGCTTTTTTGGGTGCCCCCCAAAATTTTTTCTTGAGTGGGATAACACGCAGTCTTTTTTCCGTCCGAGGTTTTATTGTCGCAAACGAATCCCCGTGTGCAGCGGGCGGTGCCCACGGCACACGGCACCAAGCATCCATGCGGAGCATCAAGCTCGTGTAACAGCCAGCGCACACGTATCAGGCTGCGACACAAGCCCACATCATCGCACACACACACGTATCAGGTTACCACACAACGCACATACACCTCTCCGGTAGCTCCGGTACGCTGGCCTCCGCAGGGGTGCCTACCCCCGCCGCGGTGCCTCTTCCAAGGCAGGTTTTATCTAGCAAGGTGGCCGGTGCTTCCTCACGGGCCCCGACGCACGCCGCGTCCTCCTACAAACCCACACTGTCGTTTCTCTTCACTCTCTCTCTCTCTCTCTCTCTCCGCATGTGATACGAAGAAGCTAGGTTCGTCACGGCAGCCATCCCAGTGAAGGAAAATAAAACCCCGTGCTGTGCAGGTTATTAGCTTCATTTCTGCCTCGGTTTCTCGACCAGCTTTCTGAGACCGAGAAGCTTTTCTCCAGGGGAGCACCGGAATCTTTCAAGGGGGGTCCGGGGGGTCTGCCCCCCGGCGAACAGTTCGGTACAGGTGGAGAAAGTTTGCACTTCTCAGTCTGTTTGTCACAATAAGCACTGCACATTCCTGAAGGCAACTTCCCATTTCAAATTCAACCCCCACTCGATACTGTGTGCTGGTAAAGCATTGCCACGAGTAGATGCAGACCAGAGATCACATGGAACAATGCACTTGTGTCGACTCGGAGAGAATCTGTCAAATTCCGGGGCTGCTTCTGAGCCTCGACTCTCTTTCTCGGCTCCAGCCCCCGTGGCAGCCCCCGACTTCTACCCGCCAGCCCACCATGCCCCAGCAGAGAGTAGACCGTGATGCAGTGCTTTGGCTCCAACGGGAAAAAGGTGACGAATTCCTCATGAGGAATTATTCACCTCTTTTTTCGAGCCTCTTTTTTTTTGAGGAATTCCTCGCACTTTTTTGTTAGCGGGAGCACTGCCCTGCGGTCCTTCCTCTATCAACACGATCGCCCGCGTCCCCTTCTTTCTCCCCTCGCTGGTTAATGCTACGGCTCGTCTTGCCTTGGCACTAGTGGCTAACGCCACTCCATCCGTCTCGGATCCGATCAGCTCGTCGACTTGGAGGATCGGTACCGTCCAGTCCTCAGGTCGTAATTCCGCCGGCGCGGATTTCAGTACATCACCAAAAAAGGAGGAAAGGGAAGCGCGTCGCGGGTTTATTTCGTGTCGAGGGTGTTTGTGTGCTTTACCAAAGAAGGTACGTAAGGCGCTTTGCGGGTCTCCTCGGGTGGCCGTTTGCTTTACCGGAAAGAAGAGGTTGTGCTTTACCGAAAAAAGAGGTTGCACACACGGGACGGTGTGACTGACATTCTTTGATCATGTTGGTTCGGGCTTGTTCAGGAGTGCTACCATTTACCGGGATTTTACTAGTCGTCGAAGCCAGCCCCACCCCGAGTTCCTCTGGTGTCGATTCGAGGTGGTCGTGCTCGTCTAGCCATGCGTCTTGCTCCAATTCCCTCAGTAAACTGCAATCATATGGGGGTCATATGGGGGTCATATAGGGGTCATACGGGGGTCATATGGGGGTCATATAGGGGTCATATAGGGGTCATATGGGGGTCATATGGGGGTCATATAGGGGTCATATAGGGGTCATAGGGGTCATATGGGGGTCATATATGTTGCTGGCTTCTTCTGGCATCATCGCACTCGTTCTGAGGCGGGGTCTGCAGCCGTTGTTCGGCTGGCGTTCCTCTGGCAGCGCTCTCTCTCTCAAATGACAGTGAGAATGTGGGGTAGCCCTGCTTGTTGATTCACGGTTGAACGCTAGCGCACAAGGTTTGCCTGTTCTCGCACCTACCTTCCGATTTCACACAGATGCTCTCTACAAACTTCGGCCTGAGCTTCCTCCGTTCGTCTGTTGGTGGGTCTCTCCCACTTGACGGGTTCCGTGGCCACTCCAGTAGAAAGAACGGTAGAAGACCAGTCAGGATACTCACAAACAAACGAAGGGGAAAACCGATCATGAGGCAAGCTATGATCGCCGCTGGGACGACGTCACGCCACCTGCCCCCTCGCGAGTAAAGAATGCCCTCACCGCAAGTGATAGTCGCTGTCGCTCCACTTCCGAGGCGTCAGCAGCAAGGGCAACTCTTGAAGGGACATCGGCCGGGTTCTCCTTCGTGCTGATCCACGAGATGGACCACGAACACTGCAAATCCCGTAGCCGGGTCAACGCGTGCACCACTGCGTCGTTCAACGCCTTGTGTTGATGATGCAGTTTTTCTTCCGCGCCACCCCGACCACGGTCGTGTTGTCGACATGGATGTCGACCGCGCTCCCTGACACTGAAGGGGGGCGCATCTACAGCACTCTTCAGAGCCAGTGCTTCAAGGACGTTTATGTGGAGCCGAGCTTCCTGCTCGGTCCACGTGCCACCCAACACGGTCAGCTCTGCTGTCTGCCGGTCGACCAGGACAGCCCCCCACCCCAGCAAGGAAGCGTCCACGTATACCGCGTACGGGCGGTTCGTGGACGGACGCGTGACCTTTCTGCTCACGTCGACAGAATCGATCCAGGATCGCAAATCTTTCCGTACGGAGGCCGGCACAAGCACAGTCTCCGATTGGGTGCGGGTTCCCTTGTTGAGGCTGTTCGTTATCCGTCGCAAGAACTTGACGGCGAACCAGAACGAGCCGGGGAACGCGTTCGCGACTGCACTACCATGGAGCAGGCGACCGCCGAGCGATTCTAAATCGCCGGCGGAGGGGCTAGACAGATCTACGGCCCGGATCTTTTCGATCAAGCGAGCCGCAGGAGAGACGGTCTTCCGACCGTGGTCAAAAGTTACTCCTATAAAATCATAACGCGAGGAAGCGTCGTTACTATCCTCAGGCTTCCAAGAAGCATGTACAGCCGATCGAGTTTCTCGGTCTGGCAGAGCACTGCGGCACAAAAGAAAGAAGAAGGTGAGACTGACATTCTTTGCTTGCTGGGTTTGGGCTTTTGCTGCTGCCAGAGTGACTAGTAGTAACCCCCGCCTCCTCCCAAACTCTTCTGGTGTTGGTTGGGTAGGTGCTCCTCCTGCCATGCGCTTTGCTCCAATTCCCACGGTAAACCATAGTCATAGGGGTCATATGGGGGTCATATATCCGACTGGACAGTTTGACCTGTGGTCTCAAGCACACACACACACACACACACACACAGGGACTGGGAGAAGAAGTTTGGAAATATCACAATATCATCACAAACACATGTCTGCACCTCCACGTGGTGGTCCTGGGCAACGTGTGTCTTGATCTTACTTGACACAGGCTACTACTACTACGACTCAGGCTAAAGCAGACCCGCACAACGCCACAGATCCGCGTCACAGACTCTTTGCATTCTAACCCAAATTATATGACAGTCTATTAAAAGTCTATCACAGGCAAGTATCCAGCCGGCGTGGACCGGCTTCTCCAGCATTTGAGGCTGGACATAGAAAAAACTACTCGGAAAAGTGCGAGAAAAGTGTGGTTAGTGGTGAGAGTGTTGTGTTTGGGTGGTGTGTGGGTGTGGTGTATGTGTGAGACCACAGGGCAAACTGGACTTTTCTGGTGGGGGGCTTGCATTCTAACCCAAATCATATGACAGTCTATTAGAGAGGCTGGACCTTACCGTGCCCGGAGAAACAGGAAAAACTACTCGGAAAAGTGCGAGAAAAGTGTGGTTTGTGGAGAGAGTGTTGTGTTTGAGTGGTGGGGTGTGGGTGTGGTGTATGTGTGTGCTTGAGACCACAGGTCAAACTGGACTTTTCTGTATGTCTTGACCTTACTTGACGCAGGCTAGAACAGACCCACACAACGTCACAGATCCGCGTCACGTACGACCCGCCGCCTAGTTACTACAGCCAAGAACTCCGCGAGATCGTCGCGAAAGTGCTGGTGAAGGATCCCCGGTCGAGGATGACCCTCGGCGCCATCCTGTCGACTCCGGTGATCCGGCGGCGGCTGAGCCAGTGGGTCAGCGGGAATGCCGGCGTGCCCCCGCCGTACCTCGAGCTGATGCTCAAGCACCGCCTCCTCCCAGGCTACACGCGCATCCGCGAAGCCGGCCTGCAGCAGCAGCAGCAGCAGCAGCAGCAGCTGCTGCAGCAGCAGCAGCAGGGCGAAGGGGAGAGGGGAAGCCAAGCGGTGGACTCGCCGTCGCACCAAAGGGACACGCCGGGACCGTCGCCGGTAGGGGCGCAGCGGGGGAATGGGCACAGCGGGCAGGCTTTGAATGGGGCGGCCCACGGGAAGCAGCCGGCACACGGTGACCACGCCGAAAACGGGTATGATGAAGACGCCGTGGCGGCGCGGAGGAGGCGGTTGGAGGCAGAGATCGAGGCCGACAAGGCGTACCGCCGCGAGCTCATCAAGCGCGAGTTCAGCGACATGAAGAGCTACCCGTCGGGCAGCTCCACCCCGCAGCAACCGAGCCGGTTCCCGCAGCACCAGCAGCACCCCCACCACCACCAGCAGCAGCAGCAGCAGCAGCAGCTGCAGCAACTCCACCAGCAACAACAACAGCAGCACCAGCACCAGCAGCAGCAGCAGCAGCAGCAGCCGCCGCGTACCGGGAACGGGTTCCCGCCGCAGCCGCACCTGCCGGCGGCGCTGCCGCGCATGGCGCCATCGCCGTCGACGGCGTCGACGAACATCACGGGGCTGTCGCGGCCGCGGCTGGCGGACCCGTTCGTGGCCCAAAACAAGGCGCTGCGTCGGAACCTCGGCGACAGGAATCCGGACAGCGTCACGCCGACGTCGGCGGCTCGGTATGCGGGGGCGGGTGAAGAAATGCATTCGCGAGCTCCTGCGCGTGAGAATTTATTCATAAGACTGTGATCGATATCGATATATCACTTTCCACGAAAAAGTGTCACAGATTTTCCGTCTGAAGAAGCAGCCCGTTTTGGGTCAAAAAATTGGATTTTTTTTTTTTTTTTGCCACATGCGATTTTTTGGTGTGAAAAGCAGCCGTTTGGAAATTGTTTTCGAGGTCTTTTTGGGAAATCTTTTGGGTTTCGAGTAGTTCTGGGATGCGCGATTATGGGCAAGCTGCCAGCTAGCTCAGTGATCAGTATCTGACCCCTCCTGGATGCAGAGAGAACAAAAACCGATCTCCGGGACCTCATTCTTTCGGGTGCCGACCTCCATTTCCGGGGGTCGGACAAAGTTGGTCGGACAAAGTTTTTTTCCGACCAGATATTCGGAAAGCCCTGTCCTCAATGGATTCAATCGTGTCCTCAAAATCTCGATACCGACCATTTTCGGACCTGCAGATGGAAGTTTTTCGGCAGAAGTCCGAAAAAAGCCGAGATCTGTGACACTTTTTCGTGGAATGAGTGATATCGATATTGATATCTTTCGACGTATCGATCTGCAAGTATTTTTCACGAATATCGAAAATCATCGGTCGACATATCGACATAGCCGTGTACCTACCCCCCCCCGTGCTTAAGATGGATAGCCAAACCCCCTTGATTAAGATGGATAACGGGCGAGAATGCCAATCCATCTTAAACACGGGGGTGAGGTACCCCTACCCCCCTTGATTAAGATGGATACTGCCAAAACCCGAGTTTTTCATCCATCTTATGCACGGGGGAGGGTAGGTATATTACTACTACTTGCCTTCCCTCAAATCCTCAAAACCAGCACCAATAACAACGACACCCCTCAACGCAGAGACGACCGGGTTGGGAACCCGCCCGACTCGCTGCGCCAGCGGGAGCTGATGAAGGAGAAGGAGCTTCACGGCATGATGAGCAACATGAACTACCGCCAGAAGCCGCAGCAGCGCGCCGCGAACAAGCTGCCGGCGGACCCGTCGTTCCCGGGCGTGCGTGCCCCGGCGCTGGGCGGCCTCGGCGACCCGGCGCTGCCGCGGATCCCGTCGTCGGCCTACCGGCCGGCGCCGCTGCCGCAGCCGTCGCGCCCCGACCGGTACCTGTACCAGAAGCCGCAGAACTACCACCTGCCCTCCAACCTGTCCACCCCCTCCGGCAAGCAGCCCGTCCCGTCCCTCATGCCCCCGATCCACGCGCGGTAGTCCTAGCCTAGGCTAGGGATGCCCGTTGTCTTTTTCCGTCGTTTTTCGTCTTTTTTTGTCGATGCGCAAAGATCTTCTTTGTGCGCACCAGCGGAACACATCCGCTTTAGTAAGTTTCTGCCAACTGTCTGGGCTCAGATTGAAGGTGCTGTGAGTGGCGCTCTCGGGTGCTACCCGCGGCTCCTGATATCTTCCGGGCCTTCTTGCATGCTGTGCCCGCAATGAAGTGCGCTTAACCATGGTTAAGAAGACGACTGAAAGCACAGTCTCAGAAGCTCAGGATATATTCTAGGGGGGGTCCAACGGGTTCCAGAGGGCCCCTCAAGTAAATATACAGTCAACTGAGGGATCCAAGGGGTCTAACTGCTTTCTTGATTGTAGCTCTGTGTCCCACCTGCTGCAATGATCATGTGTCTGTTCTCTGTACGGAAAAGTTGGCTCACATCAAGGCCTGTAAAGACCAGTCCCTTCGGAAAAGTTGACTCACATCAAGGCCTGTAAAGACCAGTCACTTCGGAAAAGTTGACTCACACCAAGGCCTGTAAAGACCAGTCTCTTCGGAAAAGTTGACTCACACCAAGGCCTGTAAAGACCAGTCCCTTCGGAAAAGTTGACTCACATCAAGGCCTGTAAAGACCAGTCCCTTCGGAAAAGTTGACTCACACCAAGGCCTGTAAAGACCAGTCTCTTCGGAAAAGTTGACTCACACCAAGGCCTGTAAAGACCAGTCCCTTCGGAAAAGTTGACTCACACCAAGGCCTGTAAAGACCAGTCCCTTCGGAAAAGTTGACTCACACCAAGGCCTGTAAAGACCAGTCCCTTCGGAAAAGTTGACTCACACCAAGGCCTGTAAAGACCAGTCCCTTCGGAAAAGTTGACTCACATCAAGGCCTGTAAAGACCAGTCCCTTCGGAAAAGTTGACTCACACCAAGGCCTGTAAAGACCAGTCCCTTCGGAAAAGTTGACTCACACCAAGGCCTGTAAAGACCAGTCCCTTCGGAAAAGTTGACTCACATCAAGGCCTGTAAAGACCAGTCCCTTCGGAAAAGTTGACTCACACCAAGGCCTGTAAAGACCAGTCCCTTCGGAAAAGTTGACTCACACCAAGGCCTGTAAAGACCAGTCCCTTCGGAAAAGTTGACTCACACCAAGGCCTGTAAAGACCAGTCCCTTCGGAAAAGTTGACTCACATCAAGGCCTGTAAAGACCAGTCCCTTCGGAAAAGTTGACTCACATCAAGGCCTGTAAAGACCAGTCTCTTCGGAAAAGTTGACTCACACCAAGGCCTGTAAAGACCAGTCCCTTCGGAAAAGTTGACTCACACCAAGGCCTGTAAAGACCAGTCTCTTCGGAAAAGTTGACTCACACCAAGGCCTGTAAAGACCAGTCCCTTCGGAAAAGTTGACTCACACCAAGGCCTGTAAAGACCAGTCCCTTCGGAAAAGTTGACTCACATCAAGGCCTGTAAAGACCAGTCCCTTCGGAAAAGTTGACTCACACCAAGGCCTGTAAAGACCAGTCCCTTCGGAAAAGTTGACTCACACCAAGGCCTGTAAAGACCAGTCCCTTCGGAAAAGTTGACTCACACCAAGGCCTGTAAAGACCAGTCCCTTCGGAAAAGTTGACTCACACCAAGGCCTGTAAAGACCAGTCCCTTCGGAAAAGTTGACTCACACCAAGGCCTGTAAAGACCAGTCCCTTCGGAAAAGTTGACTCACATCAAGGCCTGTAAAGACCAGTCCCTTCGGAAAAGTTGACTCACATCAAGGCCTGTAAAGACCAGTCTCTTCGGAAAAGTTGACTCACATCAAGGCCTGTAAAGACCAGTCCCTTCGGAAAAGCCGACTCACAGCAAGGCCTGTATAGACCAGTCCCTTCGGAAAAGTTGACTCACACCAAGGCCTGTAAAGACCAGTCTCTTCGGAAAAGTTGACTCACATCAAGGCCTGTAAAGACCAGTCCCTTCGGAAAAGTTGACTCACACCAAGGCCTGTAAAGACCAGTCCCTTCGGAAAAGTTGACTCACATCAAGGCCTGTAAAGACCAGTCCCTTCGGAAAAGTTGACTCACACCAAGGCCTGTAAAGACCAGTCCCTTCGGAAAAGTTGACTCACACCAAGGCCTGTAAAGACCAGTCTCTTCGGAAAAGTTGACTCACACCAAGGCCTGTAAAGACCAGTCTCTTCGGAAAAGTTGACTCACATCAAGGCCTGTAAAGACCAGTCCCTTCGGAAAAGTTGACTCACACCAAGGCCTGTAAAGACCAGTCTCTTCGGAAAAGTTGACTCACACCAAGGCCTGTAAAGACCAGTCCCTTCGGAAAAGTTGACTCACACCAAGGCCTGTAAAGACCAGTCCCTTCGGAAAAGTTGACTCACACCAAGGCCTGTAAAGACCAGTCCCTTCGGAAAAGTTGACTCACACCAAGGCCTGTAAAGACCAGTCCCTTCGGAAAAGTTGACTCACATCAAGGCCTGTAAAGACCAGTCCCTTCGGAAAAGTTGACTCACACCAAGGCCTGTAAAGACCAGTCCCTTCGGAAAAGTTGACTCACACCAAGGCCTGTAAAGACCAGTCCCTTCGGAAAAGTTGACTCACACCAAGGCCTGTAAAGACCAGTCTCTTCGGAAAAGTTGACTCACACCAAGGCCTGTAAAGACCAGTCCCTTCGGAAAAGTTGACTCACATCAAGGCCTGTAAAGACCAGTCCCTTCGGAAAAGCCGACTCACAGCAAGGCCTGTATAGACCAGTCCCTTCGGAAAAGTTGACTCACACCAAGGCCTGTAAAGACCAGTCTCTTCGGAAAAGTTGACTCACATCAAGGCCTGTAAAGACCAGTCCCTTCGGAAAAGTTGACTCACACCAAGGCCTGTAAAGACCAGTCCCTTCGGAAAAGTTGACTCACACCAAGGCCTGTAAAGACCAGTCCCTTCGGAAAAGTTGACTCACACCAAGGCCTGTAAAGACCAGTCCCTTCGGAAAAGTTGACTCACACCAAGGCCTGTAAAGACCAGTCCCTTCGGAAAAGTTGACTCACACCAAGGCCTGTAAAGACCAGTCCCTTCGGAAAAGTTGACTCACACCAAGGCCTGTAAAGACCAGTCCCTTCGGAAAAGTTGACTCACATCAAGGCCTGTAAAGACCAGTCCCTTCGGAAAAGCCGACTCACAGCAAGGCCTGTATAGACCAGTCCCTTCGGAAAAGTTGACTCACACCAAGGCCTGTAAAGACCAGTCTCTTCGGAAAAGTTGACTCACATCAAGGCCTGTAAAGACCAGTCCCTTCGGAAAAGTTGACTCACATCAAGGCCTGTAAAGACCAGTCCCTTCGGAAAAGTTGACTCACATCAAGGCCTGTAAAGACCAGTCCCTTCGGAAAAGTTGACTCACACCAAGGCCTGTAAAGACCAGTCCCTTCGGAAAAGTTGACTCACATCAAGGCCTGTAAAGACCAGTCCCTTCGGAAAAGTTGACTCACACCAAGGCCTGTAAAGACCAGTCCCTTCGGAAAAGTTGACTCACATCAAGGCCTGTAAAGACCAGTCCCTTCGGAAAAGTTGACTCACATCAAGGCCTGTAAAGACCAGTCCCTTCGGAAAAGTTGACTCACATCAAGGCCTGTAAAGACCAGTCCCTTCGGAAAAGTTGACTCACATCAAGGCCTGTAAAGACCAGTCCCTTCGGAAAAGTTGACTCACACCAAGGCCTGTAAAGACCAGTCTCTTCGGAAAAGTTGACTCACACCAAGGCCTGTAAAGACCAGTCCCTTCGGAAAAGTTGACTCACATCAAGGCCTGTAAAGACCAGTCCCTTCGGAAAAGTTGACTCACATCAAGGCCTGTAAAGACCAGTCCCTTCGGAAAAGTTGACTCACATCAAGGCCTGTAAAGACCAGTCCCTTCGGAAAAGTTGACTCACATCAAGGCCTGTAAAGACCAGTCTCTTCGGAAAAGTTGACTCACATCAAGGCCTGTAAAGACCAGTCCCTTCGGAAAAGCCGACTCACAGCAAGGCCTGTATAGACCAGTCCCTTCGGAAAAGTTGACTCACACCAAGGCCTGTAAAGACCAGTCTCTTCGGAAAAGTTGACTCACATCAAGGCCTGTAAAGACCAGTCCCTTCGGAAAAGTTGACTCACACCAAGGCCTGTAAAGACCAGTCCCTTCGGAAAAGTTGACTCACACCAAGGCCTGTAAAGACCAGTCCCTTCGGAAAAGTTGACTCACATCAAGGCCTGTAAAGACCAGTCCCTTCGGAAAAGTTGACTCACATCAAGGCCTGTAAAGACCAGTCCCTTCGGAAAAGTTGACTCACATCAAGGCCTGTAAAGACCAGTCTCTTCGGAAAAGTTGACTCACATCAAGGCCTGTAAAGACCAGTCCCTTCGGAAAAGCCGACTCACAGCAAGGCCTGTATAGACCAGTCCCTTCGGAAAAGTTGACTCACACCAAGGCCTGTAAAGACCAGTCTCTTCGGAAAAGTTGACTCACATCAAGGCCTGTAAAGACCAGTCCCTTCGGAAAAGTTGACTCACAGCAAGGCCTGTAAAGACCAGTCCCTTCGGAAAAGTTGACTCACACCAAGGCCTGTAAAGACCAGTCCCTTCGGAAAAGTTGACTCACATCAAGGCCTGTAAAGACCAGTCCCTTCGGAAAAGTTGACTCACATCAAGGCCTGTAAAGACCAGTCCCTTCGGAAAAGTTGACTCACATCAAGGCCTGTAAAGACCAGTCCCTTCGGAAAAGTTGACTCACATCAAGGCCTGTAAAGACCAGTCCCTTCGGAAAAGCCGACTCACAGCAAGGCCTGTATAGACCAGTCCCTTCGGAAAAGTTGACTCACACCAAGGCCTGTAAAGACCAGTCTCTTCGGAAAAGTTGACTCACATCAAGGCCTGTAAAGACCAGTCCCTTCGGAAAAGTTGACTCACATCAAGGCCTGTAAAGACCAGTCTCTTCGGAAAAGTTGACTCACATCAAGGCCTGTAAAGACCAGTCCCTTCGGAAAAGTTGACTCACACC